>SDVV010034287.1:0-11192 GCA_016164225.1 Gammarus roeselii
ATTCAACAAAACGAACCCCCCTCCTCACAAACAAGCAAACACCATGCTTGCGAACAGCGCCGTCAGTATCACCCCTCACAACATCAAAACCCTCCAACGAAATGAAGGACGAAGGAACCGAAGCTGTGAGCCAAGTCTCGCTCACAGCAACAACATCCAAGGTGCAGGACCTGACCAAATCAACCAAGCAATACATCTTGTTCATGAGAGAATTTACATTCACCTGTCCAAACTTCAAAGTAAAATGATGCACCTCGCCCCCTCAAGCAACCCCAGAACCGCCACCCCCATCACCGCCCCCCCTACCAACAGGACCACCAAAACCGGACAAAGCGCCGCCAGCAACCCCACCGCCACGTCCAACAGCACCACCAACGGAATCAAAGAGAAGTCTGTGTGAGAGGAAAGATGTCATAACTACGCTCTACAGAACTGAGATTTGGGGGGCGAGAGCTGAAGAGAGAAGTAGGCTGAATGCTGTCGAATAGAAATGTTTGAGGGGCATGATTGGAGTGAAGCTGAGAGATAGGATCAATAACGACGTTGATCGAATTAGCACGGGGATGGTGAAGAAGTTGGAAGACAGAGTAGATTTACCTGTACTGAGATGATTCGAGTACATGGTGAGGATGGATGATGGGAGATAGGTTAAAAGAGTGATGAAGGTAAGCGGACGTAGGCCTAGAGGTAAACCAAAGTTTTGGTGGATGGATGGCGTGAAACAGGCGTTGGGAAGGAGAGTCAATTGATGTGGTAGCGAGATTGCAGGTAACGGATAGGCTTGAGTGGAGAATGGTTGTAAATGGACGAGTTTTGCCGTTTCCCTGATGTGCTTTCCCGCCTTAGCCGTCACGTTGAGAAAAGAGATAGATGATTGGGGTGGGCGCGGTTACTATGATGCAGCAAGGGTAAAGCAGTTACAGGCTCTGCTGTTGACACTGATCTCGAACCTTACCTCCGACCCAAAGAGTGTGTTGCGGGGTCTTCTGGCCAGACCCGCTAGTGCCGAAGTCTAAGTTTGGGTGCGAGTGAGTGTATGAGAGGAGTGTGAGGTGAGCCTTGCCGTCGATGACCCCCGTTTTCTGGGAGAGTCGGACTAGTATCTCTATTTTTCTTAATAAATGTTATATATAATTGTATTCATGGTTGCGGATTATTTTTGAAGCGTATTTTATAATAAGCTACTCGGCTACTTGTTACTGGACATAAGTAACTGCTACTCATGGAAATGGATCCCATGTAGGTCTGGAACCGGGTAGTGAACAATTCTCCTCGAAAAGAGGAAATGTTGCAACCAGAAAAGACGGCCATACCGTAACATACACTTTGCTTAGGTATTCATGGTGCGTCCAGAGGAGAAAGAAGTTCCTCAACATAGGCTGAAGTAGACTAAGCGATCTCCCGCTAGAGCCCCTCACCGAGTTTCTTGGCGACGCCGAGCAGCCACTTGATCTCCTCGCCGTAAGGAGGGTGCGGCGCGTATTTGTTCTGTGGTCTGTCGTCCAGCACGCGCCTCGCTAGGGTCTCCATGGCCAGCATACCCACTCGGTAAGCGTTTATCAGGTACTGAACGCTGCGCTGCTGTTGCTGCTCCGCTGCGGCGGCCACCTTTTGGGGAAGGGGACCAACCAATTGACAATCATAATACATCTCAAATTGTAGTAGTTATATGTGTGCATTAGTGCAGGTGAGAAAAGTTATTAATAATAATGGTTACTTTCTACCTTATAAGTCATAGCTTAAACCATATTAACTAAATGAAAAGTTGAACGAAGAACCTAACACAGCTACGCTGTGATCTTAGTTAAGAGTAACGACTCTCCAAGTGTGTATCTCAAGTGAGTAAGCCGAAAGTTCAGTATCACATATATCTAATCTTCGACCTGATGGTGTTGTTGTTGTTGCTGTTGTTGTTGTTGTTGTTGCTGCTGCTGCTGCTGATGTTGTTGGTGGTGTTGTTGCTGTTGTTGCTGCTGTTGTTGTTGTTGCTGCTGCTGGTGGTGGTGTGCCGCTGCCGCCATAGTTGTGGGTGGTAGCTGCTGGTGGTGGTAGTAAGGCCCCACGATGGAAGGTATACCGTGGTTAGGGGGGAGTGCAGGCATGTAGGGGCTCACTCCAGCAGAGGTGGGGGGCATACCCTGCGCGTTGGGGTTATACGGCGCCGCAGCTAGCGGATAGAAGTTGCCACCCTGTCAAAATGGCAGCGGGGTAAGGAAGGCATCAGAGTACGGATGAAACGCACAACAATGCTTTGGCATGACACGATTCGAGTGGCCAAAGTTCGGTGTACCGAAAAGATTAGATAAAAGTGATACGGCTTTCTAGCGCGCTATAGTAGGCGTCCTTCTAGCGCCGAACGTCAGAGCAGCAATTAGTGCTGCTCACACAAGACAAATTCAACATTAGATCACATTGATTAAGTTTACTACAAGTGGAATGATCAGCAGGAATGTAGTCGATGTAAGGAATCTTAAGGGGATAATGTTTAGACATTATTTTCTAGTTGTGTTACTCACTTCTGTAACTGCCACCTGGGAGAGTTAAGAATAAAAGGAATCACCTAAGTTCATAAGAAAAATGTTGCACTTCAAATTCAAAAGAACACAGAGGACTAGGTGCTAGAACTGATACCGACAAGGCCGCATCCCCCAGAGGGTGTAGCCGACGGCAAGGCGCACCTCACCCTCATTTTGTAACACGCACATGTCCACAAACCTATCACTTAGACGCACCAGGGTGCTACAGGAGACCCCGCCACACACAACTGTACTTTTAGCCACGTCAACTTACAGCTTCCTCCTCTCACACACACTTCCAAACTCAGACTAAACAGGCTCATTTATATTGTTGAACAAAACAATTTCGACTCATAAGGGACGACCAAACTGCGAGGAACGGAGTGTGAGCTATCACATTCTACCCACCTGGTGGGAGGGCGGCTGTCCGGCGGGCTGCATCATGGGTGCCATGTTGGGAGGGAGGCCCGCCTGCACCACGCTGCCGCGCGCCTGAAACACGCCCGTCAATGGGTTAGCGAACGATCGAGATTAGAATGACCAGGGTTGCTAGCGCAGCTGAGTTGTGTTGGGTGGGGTTAGAGCAAAAGAGAGAAGTAGGTGGAACGTTTTCGAGATGAACTGTTTGAGAGGTACGACCGGAATGACGCTGAAGAATAGGATCAATAATGACAGGGTTTGAATTAGAACGAGGATGGTGAGGAAATTGTAAGATCAAGTAGACTTCCATAGTGCGAGATGGTTCGGTCATAAGATGAGGATGGATAGTGAGAGATTGGGGAAAAGTGTTCGGAGAGTAGAGGTGAGTGGGTGTAGGCCTACAGGGAGACCGAAATTTGATTGATTGAATGAATGGCGTGAAGCAGATTTTATGGAGGAGAGATATCTGTGTGGAGGATGGGCGTGAGTGGAAGATGGTCGTGAACATACAATTTGAATTGAGCCTCAACGCGAGTCCCCGCAGGCTCAATCTTAAGGCGCGAACATCATCAATTCTGATAGGTTTGAACATCTTTGTGTGCGAAAACAGTAACGTTCTAAGGGTTAAACTAAATATTTTAATTGTGTTATATATGTATACTGGTGCATACGGGAATGGAAACGGTTAAAGCGTAACTACATAAACATATTATCCTCTCTGTGAGTTGTGGGGTGGTGACACCACATTGTTTGCACAGATTTTTGGGGTTTAGACTGTTTCGTATAGATAGTTCGGTATGTTTTCCGAAAGCAGTCCAAGTGGGGGAAAAAAACGTCAGTCGGGCCGTCGCGAGGACCCAACACCCACATCTGCTCATACGCTTACGACCTCACAATAATCACACAACCTCACAAACACAAGACCACAGCGGCACACCTCCAATAGTATCTGAATTCTCTTGAAGTCTGACTGCTGGACAACAGAATGAAGGTGTTTGTAAGCCAGAACCTCTCACATCATCAACACCAGATTACAGTGAACACCGCATCCATCCTCATGTCACGCTTATCAATACTTTCATACCTTGCGTCCTACTACAACTATCCTTGGAGTAACTCATGACACGAGGACGACATCCAAGATTCACACACGAACAACATCAGCATCAAAGCTAGATCTAGACTGAACGTGTCCCGAGCACTGGCCACTACCACTTACGATTACTTGGAGGAAATAAATACAACACTATACAAACAATTCATCAGGCCCATGATCTTCTACGTCAACACCGCTCGCTCCTCTGACCTTGCAGACACAAATAAGTTCCCAACAAAGAATACAGAACACGGTCTTGCGCATCGCAAAGAGCTGTGACAAGACCACACCCATTCCGCACTTGCACTAGGAAACCAAGGTTCTCCCTCTCAAGCATAATCTTTACAAGAGGGCAACTCAATTCTTCCACAAGATTGTAGGCCCAGCACATCCCTCTCACAACCTACTGAACCTACGTCCAACATACGAACACCTACATAACACACCGGCAACACACTTTGACTGTCTATGCGACCATTCCTGGTACTACAGATAACACATCATACACAAACCGATACATACACATCACAACTCTTTCACTAGATGACACTGAGTCAACAAGGTCTTACAGACTCACCCGCCTAAGGTGTACGTGGATGAGTTGAGGTTGCCCAGGAATGACATGATCCATCAGTTGCGGCTGAGGTGCAGGCACTACACGGCCTTCCAGTTATACCAGCATAGACTGGGGAATGTCTCTTCCGATCTCTATTTGCGACGTAAGGGTTCGCCTGATACAGTCGAGCACGTCAGGACGTCGTGCCCAACCACCGCAACCGCCAGACTTAACCATAGCATCACAGCATCAACATTCTTTTCAATGGTGACAGCACCAGCTTCTTCAGGGGTGCGGGCCTTATACAAGGTCTTGCACCTGCTGAAACACTTTCCAACACGCACACGTCGGTGGGTCCCCGGGCTTCGGGCTGGGCGCTGGCTGTAGCTCCTAAATCGCAAGAGCTGGGACTGAGCAACAACGACACGAAAGCGATTAGCTCAAGTAGGTTAGGTCTGTGAGTAAGCATTGTAGGTTGCATGGGGGATTACGAAGGCTCATCAGGCTGTTTTGAGTGCATTACAATCCATCAGTCAGTGTTTCAAGCTGATTGACAACTATTAGATGGTTGTAGGTTATTCACGTTTTTCCCGTGCATAAGCGAACGATGAACACTAGTTTTTTTTCTGTTGGAGAGCTCTGATTTCCATTCTTCAACTGAGGGCTTGACTGAAAGCATTTTTTGCCCACTCTGATGCCACATGTTGCTCCATCGGGAAGTTATATGGGAGTTGATGATAGGGAACCAGTCCCTGTAATGTATTGCAATAAATTGTTCTTGGTGGGTAGACGCCAGTTTGGCACGCGAATCTGCGAGCTCGTTTCTTATTTCCACGTGTTCGGGGATCCAGCAGAATTCGACCGCTTGACCCGCCTCGGACAATATAAAGAGATCGTACTACATTTTACGTAAAGCAGGGGGGTTCGTAGTGCAAAGTTTTGAGCTGCAGGGCTCAGACTGTCTGAAAATACAACATATTTATGGAGGCGGTTTGTTTTTGCAATAAAGATGGTTAGTTCAAGAGCGTGAAGCTCTGCACAGAGGCCTCCTGTGGGAGGGTAGCCAAACGTGGTATATTCCCGCTCACAGCGGCGGCGGCTCCCGCTCCATCTGCGGTTTTGTTGCCGTCTGTGTGTAGATGTCGATGCTCTGGACATTGTTCCTCGAGTAATCTTAGAAATTCCTGTCGGTACGTTATGGTTAGAGTAGTTGCTTTAGGATATACTTATAGATCTAGATTGACTTGTGGTTGGTTGATCAACCATGTTTGTGTGCTAATTTAACGGATTCGGTAGGAGAATGTAGCCCTAATAGCCTTAGGGTTGATGTCGAGCGAGGTCAGAAAGTTGTCCACACGCAGGGAAGTCGGTGGGCCTATATATTTTAGCCGGAGAAGCATTTACCGGAAATGTTGGTGATCTGGCTGAGACTATCCCGTTGTTGATTATGCTCCTAGTCTTTAAATAGTATAGTACTGTGGCGAGGCATTTACCGGAAATGTTGGTGATCTGGCTGAGACTATCCCGTTGTTGATTATGCTCCTAGTCTTTAAATAGTATAGTACTGTGGCGAGGCATTTACCGGAAATGTTGGTGATCTGGCTGAGTGCTGGGTTGTTGATTAGGCTCCTAGTCTTAAAATAGTATGGTACTGTGGCGAGAGTTTGTCTAGCCGGAGCGGAAGTGGATGCTTGTTTGCTAGCATGTTCAGGGGTTCGATGGATGGGGAACGGAACGTGCCAGTTATGATACGCATGTCATTGTTTGCAATGATCGAGAGGTTTGAGAGTGGTTTTGGCTGCTGAACCGTAAACAATGACTCCGTAGTCAATATGTGAGCGTATTATTGTTCTGAACAGTGTCGACACTGAATTTCAGGGATGTTATCGAGAGGATAAGTCCCGTTGACCTTTTTGCAGCGGATTTTTAGGGCTGTTATGTGCGGTCGCCATGCGAGTTTAGGCTCCCACACAAGACTCAGGAACATCATCGATTCTTCGAATATACTCTCGGTGCGTTGTGCAGCGTTAGAGCTGGTTTCAGGTGTAAGCCGGGCACAAGAGTAAAATGCATGCTTCTAGTTTTAGAGGGCGATAGCCGAAATCCGTTTTAAGAAGCCCAGTTCCTGACTTTGTTCAGACACTTGTGGAGTTCTCATGTTTAAAGCAGTCTTCCGCCACGGGAAACAATATCGGCTAGCTGATCGATTTTGAGAATAAAAGAGTGATACTGAGGATGTTTCCTTGGGGGATGCCCAGTTTTTGCGGATATGACGGCGACTGAGTGTCGCTGACTTTGGCCCTGAGAGGCGATTTTGAAAAAAATCTTGGATCAAAAACGTGGTTGGCGGCATCTCAAGCCTTTACGGTGGAGATTCTAAATATATGCTACAATATTTCTAAGTAGTGTTGTATGGTTTCTCAACGTCGAAAAAAATGGAAGCCACATGTTTCCCTCGGACGATGACCTTGCGAATGTCTGATTCTAGTCGTAGGAGGCGGCCAGTTGTTGAGCGGCGCTTGCGGCCGCCGCACTGGATGTTGTTGATGACGTTGGTAAGGGCAATGGAGCGGTAGTTACGAGGGTCGTTGCGGCCGCCGTACTGGATGTTGTTGATGACGCTGGTAAGGGCAATGGAGCGGTAGTTACGAGGGTCGCTGCGGCCGCTGCACTGGATGCTGTTGATGACGCTGGTAATGGTGATGGGGCGGTAGTTACCAGGGTCCATGCGGCATTTTCTGAGTTTGGGTATCGGAATAACTGATTCTCGCCATTGATCAGGAAAAAATGAGTTTGGATACATTATATTGCGATCGTGACTCCCTCGTGGTTTTACTTGCCTGGACTGGAGATAGGGTGAGGCACGGGGGGGGTCTGGGGAGTTTCAAGTATGTATTTAATGCCCAACCTGCGGCCCGTTGTCTGCAGGTTCATCTTCAGGATCTACGGCCTGTAGCCCCCCACTTCTGTCCCGCCTTCAGCTACCCAGGAACCGTCCAAGTCGGAAAAGGTGAGAGCACGCAAGGTAAGTCCTCCAAAGCTATCCAAGGTACCCAGGCGGTTGCCTGTCCAGAGCAGAAGTGTGATGTGGCCTGGAAGTGGGGACCTGTGTTCTGGCACTGTTCTGCGCTTGCCAAGCCCAGAGAAAACCCAGAGTTGGGTGGCCATTTTTATTTAGGATGGAGCCGTATCGCAAGCCTTAGAGATTTGTATGTATCAAGGTGGAGCCCAGAGGCAAGCCAAGTGGTTTTATAGCACAGGTAGAAGCCTGGTCAAGTCAAACCCAGATTGGTCGGCACGAGCCGAGTTGGTGTTGATTTGGCGGGCTCTACGACCTGGCTTGGGTGCACAATCGTGCACAATAATAGATGGTCAAGGGCATCGTCAGAGAGATGTTCGATTATATTGATTTGCACCCGGTCCGGCGTGGGTGAAGTTTCACGAGTGTGGTCTACAGAGTATTGTAGTTCAAAGAGGAAGAATGGTTTGTTGTAGACTTCATCGTTTGCGGGAGTACAGCTACAGTTACAGGCACTAGGTTAAATTCTTAAGGATGGGAGGTGGCCGAAGGCCCATCACATCCTGTCAAGGGCGGAAAAATACATCAGGGTAGCGTAATTAATCAACCATTCACCACTCATGCCTGCTCATTGCACGCTTTCTCGCTACCTCCGCATTCAGGTATCTCCTTCCTAACGCCTGCTTCACACCATCCATCCACCCAAAATTCGGTCTACCTCTAGGCCTGCAACCAGCCGCCTCCGCCATCCATCCCGCCCGAACCATCTCCGCCCGAACCATCTCGGAACTCGCGAATCCACTCTGTTCTCCTATTTTTTCACCATCCCCGCTCTGATTCGAACCACGTCGTTGGTGATCCGGTCTCTCAGCAATACTCCAGCCATGCTCCTCAAACATTTCATCTCGATAACTTTCAACCATCTTCTCTCCTCTGCTTTCACCCCCCAAGTCTCAGCTCCGTATAGCACAGTGGAGACAACGATACCCTCATATAATCCTCTCGTTGCTTCCATCCCCAACGTCCTTCAGCTCATTACACTCTTCAGTGCACCCAGCATTTTACATCCCTCCTTCACTCGCGACTTCACCGAGGTTTCCACTAGTTCAGTCTTCTCCACATGGAAGGCCAGATAGTAAAACACTGAATTTCTTCCAACAACTCTTCATTCAGGAGGACACATCCACAGTCTTTGAACATCTCATTACTTTAGGTTTACCCACGTTAACTCGAAGCGTCATCCTCTCATACACTCTACAAAACTCAGACACGAGCCTACATAGCTTTTCCTCTGAATCCGCCACCAGCGCCGTATCGTCCGCAAGCAGCCACTGGCTCAACAACCAATCCCGCCCACTCGCTCCCAACAGCTCCAATCCACGACCCAGCACACTCGCGTTCACCTCCCTGACCACTCCATCCATGTTGAGATGGAACAGCCAGGGAGACATCACGCAGCCTTGTCTCAGACCCACTTTCACTGTAAACCAATCACTCACCTCGCTTCCCATTCTGACACAAGCTCGGCTGCCAACATAAAAACTTTGCACCGCTTTCAAAAAATTTCCGCAGACTCCATCCAAACGTAACACCCTCCACAGCGCTGCCCTGTCAATCCTGTCGTATTCCTTTTCCAAATCCTTGAAAGCCCAGAATAAATCCTTTCCCTTTGCAAGTTACTACTCACAGACCTGTTTCAATGCAAAAATCTGATCGGCACACCCTCTACCACTTCCAAAGCCACACTGTTACTCTCCAATTGCGCAATCCGTACATTTTTAACCCTTTTGATCAGCACTCTCCCATATAACTTACCAACCACACATAACAAACTTATACCTCTTAAATTGCAGCATTCATTTATATCTCCTTTGCCCTTACACAGCGGGGCAATGCAGGCACTGCGCCACTCAATCGGTACCCCGCCCGCCACAAAACAAATGTTCAGTAGCCTCACCAACCATTCGACAATCGTTATTCCCCCCTTTTCAGGCACTAGTCGCAATGCCACCCAAACCAAGGGCTTTCCCTGCTTTTATCCCCTTCACCGCCTCCTGCACCTCTTCCCTTGTTATGTCCGCAACAAGTTTCTTTCCAAAAACCGGCATCCGCGCACCACCACCACCCACAGCAACAATGTCAGCCTCTGTCATCTTCGACATTCAACAATTCATCAAAATACTCGGCCCACCTCTTCCGTACACCACCTCTTTCCGTCAACAACTGGCCGTTTTCATCTTTCACCGCCTCCTCACCCTTTTAACCTCTTTCCAGAACATCTTTTTATTCTCCTCAATATTTTGGCACAACCGTCTACCCCACCTGGCATCAGCGTCCCTTTAGGCTCGCCTTCCCATTCGCTTTACCTTCTTCCTCCTCTCCTTTCAATTGGCATGGGCCTCCACCGAACTCACTTGCAGTACCTCTTCGAACGCTCTTTTTTTCTGCCCCAGCGCCAGTTTGGCCTACTCGTTCCACCACTCGCAGCCCTCGAACATCTCAACAAGGCATCTCTGAACGTCTTCCATTCTTCCTCCACATCTTGCAGGTCCTGCCCTCTCATGTTTGTCTCATATCTTCCCTCAACGCCCGCTGGAACTCCTCAGTTCTGTTTTTCACGATTAGCTCACTCACTTACACCACCCCTTCTCCTCCTCCCACTCTTTTGTTCCCCTTCCACCTATGCTCCACTCTTCCATCAGCAGATGGTAAGACTCTCCTCCACCCTCCCGCCTCGACGCCCGAACATCCAACAGCCTCTCCCCACCACTCTCCTCGAAATTAGCACAAAATCCATCAGCATTCTCTCCACCACTGCACCCTGGGCCATCCTTAACTATATGTACTTGTGGATATCTCGCTTCTTGAACAGCCTGTTTCCGACGATTAGCTCCTGCTCCATGCATAAACCTTCAAGATTTTCTCCGCTGTCATTCCTACCAGGAACGCCATACCAACCTATCACATTATCCACTACTGCATATCCAACTCTCGTATCAAGGTCACCCAATACAACCACATTTAATTGTCTTCTGAAACTCTCAATATACTCGCTCAGGTCAGTCCAAATTGCTCCCTCTCCTCCTTACTCTTCTCGCTACCAGGTCCGTATGCACTCATGAATACCCATTTTTCTACGCCTAACTTTACTTTCACCCACATCAATCTTAAGAACACCTCTTTCCACTCAGTAACGCTACCAGCCAGTCGGTCACTCAGTAGCAACACTACACCTTCTCGTGCCCAACCTTCATCCACACCTGACTTTCTTCCACTTACCACTCTAAATTCACTCTCGCTCTTACCCTTTTAAACTTAGTCTAACTCAGCGGCAATACATCTAGCAGCCTTAACGGAAGGGTTCGGAGAGGGGCGGGCCTCGTCCCCTCCCGCTCATCTTACAGTCTTTTAGGGAGAAATTTTACAGAGGTGGGGATTCCTAACCCCCTCGCCTCGCCCCTTATTAGTCGCCTCATACGACACGCAGAGGTTGCGGTAGCACGATTCTAAGCTCCCACTACAGGGCTTCCCTTTCAGTCGTCTCCTACGGCATGCAGGGATTATGGCAGCAGTACTATATATTAT
>SDVV010034288.1:0-11192 GCA_016164225.1 Gammarus roeselii
ATTCTGCATATTATTCGCGCTGTACATAGTAGCACGTAATATCAGGCATCTTCGTGGGCCTTGCTGGGCACTTCACCTCGCCGTTGGAGAGTCAACGGCACGTACTTCCTGTTAGCAGACAGTCTCAAAATCCATTACCACATTGCGGAGAAATGATTGATTTTTTGTCATCGAAGCAGAGTCATTAAAATCCCGTTGGTGTTCACGTTATTATTTTCCTGGTTATCTTTACCTCTCTGTCATACCATCAGCCTTCTCCTTTGCGTCGTTGATTGTCACAAATGTGATTCTGGGTTAGACAAGCAACGATTCCTAGTTAATTGCCGGTCTATCTTACACAAAAAAATGGCGTCACGTTATTTTTAGTTGCGTTCGTTACCTTTCCGTTGATTTTAGTCGGTTTCATTATCTTCCTATTAATATTTGTTGAGTTATTGCATTCTCGTTGTTGTTAGTCACGTTCATTACCTTCCCGTTATTGTTGGCGGCATACATTACCTTCCCGTTATTGTTAGTCGCGTTCACCACCTTCCATTTATTGTTCGTTGCGTTCATTAATTACTGTTTAATTACCTTTCCGTTGATGTTTCATTACCTTCCAGTTAATATTTGTTGAGGTAATTACCTTTCCGTTGTTGTTAGTCACGTTCATTACCTTACCGTTATGGTTAATCGCGTTCATTCCCTTCAAGCCAGTGTTAGTTCCTTTTCATTACCTTCTTGTTGATCTTAGTCGGTTTCATTACCTTCTTCCGTTCATATTAGTCGAAGTAATTACTTCTCCGTTGTTGTTATTCGCGTTCATTACCTTACCCTGTTGATATTAGTCGAGTTAATTACCTTACCTTTCCATTGTTGTTAGTCGCATTTATTCCTTTCCGTTGTTGTTAGTCGCATTTATTCCTTTCCGTTGTTGTTAGTCGATTTAAAACAATCCAACATAGAATTACATGAACTGGCTTCCCGTCAATGGTAGTCGTGCGATCATTACCTCGCCGTCGGACGATGTGAGCCGTCACCGCCAGGCTGCTTGGCTTCAGTTTGTCGCCTTTGTAAACTATGGCAGCTTCTGCAAACACCTTAACCCTCAGAACTGCCTGGAAACGATAATAATAAAGACATAATGACCACAGTTAGGTAGGCACTTTCGCCAGCAAAATTTTGCTTAACGAACAAATCATGAAGAGTATTGCAGCCTATCTAACTTAATTACTGTATTAATATTCGCAATTTCATAATAAATAAATTCAATTTTGAAAATAGATATGCTCTAAAGGACTGAAAAAATGGTTTTGGACGGAAGTGTTATGTGTATAAAAGCCTCGCAGTGGAGTGAAGAAAAATATATTGGCGTTCAAATTTTCCTCTGGTTGAAATGAAGCTCAAATCAAATCAAATTGCCTTTCATACCAATATGAGTCAACATTTTCCTCAAAGAGTATCACAAGCAGGACTGAAAAGTGTCCTACTCGCTGATGATACAGTTTCTTATGGACAAATCTGCCAAGGTGGACTGCGCCTGGCGCTGTTTTGACCCTGTCGTTGAGCCCCGCCCCTATGCGCCGTTTGTCGTTACTCATTGTGTGTGACTATCAAGAAACTGTATGCAGAGTCAAAGTTTCTACCTATTTAGCCTAAAAAAATAACCCATGAATCAGTAAGATAAAGTTTAGTTGTACGTTTTATGCCCCATAATATTGTTGTATATTGAATAAAAAAAATCATAGAGACTTGTTTATGTTGTGAAATACTATTCAATAGAAAAGGTTAACGTATCGTTTAACAAATTTCAATTAATTGATATTTGCACAGTTAAATGCAAATAAAAGCCTGCCAACATATGGAACGGCGAAACGGACCACTACCTGTGACCACAGGACCTGGCGCAAGCCATGCAAAACTGCAGTCATGGTTGATTCGCGCACTGCAGGGAAAATCAGCTGCTCTAAACGACGCAAATCTTAACCCTAGATTACCAATTGAAATTCTATACGCAATGACTCTAAGCCTCTGACAACCCTAGGGCGCCATTAGTAGCAATTTCTTATACCTAATTCTGAATGATTGCAATGAACAAAATTAAAAGGAATTTAGGGTGTAAGATCACTATGGCGCTGCCTTGTCAATGGCACCCAGAAGACGGGACTCTAATGAATTTTTGTATTACCTTATGTTTTATTTTAAATTACAATGCCTGAGTCTGTGAGACCTTTCAGATTACCCTATAATATTGAAACGCGACGCTAAGGTATTTCTGATTTCCCTAGTTTAAGGTGAATAGTCAAATTTCACTGTTTGTGGAAACACTAGTTGCATTTGATAAAGGTGGGCACAACACCGTGCGCCGTTGTGCCGTTTTTTCGGATTCACGTTGATGTCGCTGCGCCGCGGTTTTTAAGATGCGTCGCCGCGTTTTTGCGACAAATGCGGCGGCGAATCTTTATATCCAATCATTTAAAGTCTCATCTCTTCCTAAAGTAAAAGTATTTTGATGATTGTTACTCCTCGACATCACCCCCGACGACCAAATTTTTTGTTCGCGACAATGTGTTGGAATGGGTGTCTCAGAATAAGATTCTCTGGTTCATTCTAGACGATAAGCAGAGGTTTGGGCGAAGGTTGGGATTATGTTGTCATTATATTATTCATTTTCGTACTCTTATTTGATTAGAACAATTTTTATCTAAGGAAGAGCTCCCGTGCGCAAAATAAATTATGTTCGAGCTATCCTCAATAAAAAAAAATCGTGTAATTCTTCGAATTGTATTTAACGAAAATCAAATATCTGGTACGAACAAAATGGTCCCGTATATATTTTAATAATATCTACCACTTTTCTAACTCAAGTTATTCCGTCGCTCTTCCAATGATAGTCATCTTGTGTTTTTTTCGACAGAACCAATGAGACGCTCTCCCAACCTTTGTATTTAGAGCTAGGGTGCGTTAAAATTGTATATTTTGTTACGCATTTATTCAATGGATAAAATGCCCTAGTTTACACATATTTATATGCTATCGTGTCTATGATACCGGACATTACCATTTATCCACTAGTTTTGATCTCATATAAAATGTTACGTGATGTTTCATGCCAGGTAACTAATCAAGTTATCCCGTCTTATTAATGTCCACGAGGAAACAAAAGACCTGTGTCATTCTCGAGTACAGAAAAACTTCCTCTCCAGCAGCCTTGAAACAAAGTATTCGTTCATATATATGACATCCAAAGATGAGAGAAGAGCCACATCTTTTTAATCCCGTTGTCGAAATTTTAAACGAAATTGAAATTTCAAAAAGGCAACCTCAAGGATTGATGACTTCCAAAACAACGTCAGAAGCCAATCAACCCGTAGGTAAAGAGATGCAAGAAGATCCTACTCTTCCCATTCGACAAGCTGCCCGCCAATTTCACTTCAGCAAGTACTACTCATAAAATGATTCGTAAACAACAGTACAAGAAACCGTACAAGTTCCAGAAGGGCCAAGACGTTGAGACGCAGTGCCGTTTTTTTTTAAATAATGGAACAGTCAAGTCCGCCATTTTCTAGTATTTAAGGGGATGAACGAAAATTTTCAGTAGTTTTACCAAGTTTCATCTTCCCAAAAGAGTTTATTCTATGTTAGAGTAAAAAAATCCGTGTTTTCCAAAGTGCATTACCATTAATGTAATTTTATGACAAGTGTGTTACAGCGATGCTCTACGAGTTAAATTCAACAAGCTCCGCAGGTTATTGATAAATATGGCGTCGTTTTCGGTTGCGCCTGTTGCCGACGCTTTTTTAACAAGTTTTATGTCATTTTTCCCTTTTTGTCAAACTTTCAGTGGTCACAAAATATGTTATTTAGGTTTTATCACTGTTGTATTAAGTGACATGTTGTAAAACAGCAAAAAATAAATAAAAATTACCAATTACACATTATTGAAATATTAAATCGAAAATCTTTTTTGCTTCTGTAATTGAGGGCCTTTTTTATTTTTTAGTATTTAATAGCAGCGCTTATGAATCAGTTTAACAGAAATGACAACTAAATAACGAAAACTCTGGTCACTATGACCAACGGCCCACCTTGAAGGGTGCCACAGTGCCATGAACATCCCTCTTAGTATTTTTTTAATGACACCATCGAAATATTTTGCTTCAACGCATATACATGTAAAATTTACCTCCCCACCCTCTCCCTCCTTTGAAAATTCAAAGTAATTTATAGCAAGGTCTTCTAATATTTCAACAATGGAACTTACAGCATAGTCTTTCTCGACCGACGACCAAAGCAACCAAAAAAATACTGGTAGAAAGCCACAGTTGCTTCCCTTCTCCAGCTCCGCCCCCATTTTGACTGCCTTGTTATATATTCTCTAGTTTTCGGTAAACATTTCATTGGCATCGTTTTTCATTAACTTTTCATAATGTTTGACAGTCAAGTTATGGAACACAAATAAATGTAAGAGTGGATATATCAAAGTTTATGATTGACGCGAAAAAATAGAGGCTGCAAAGTATTGTTGATAGATTGCAGTAGAATAATCACACAAGCAGTTACATTAGAAGTAACTTGTTAGAGACGCTGTTATATTTTGCATGTACATCATTGCGTTTTGAACATTGTAATTGTTACATTCCTTTTGTTCAGCGCAAACGTAAATGTAAACAAACTTTGCAGTCAATGCATGATCTGATCACTCACTCTCTAAATACTCACATCTTCACTTATTGGAGGCCATCCCTGAGGCACTTGACAGATGAGAACAGACGGGTCATCGCTTTGGATGTAGCCGTTCCTGCCACTAGTATGTTCAAAAGAGCGTTTCTTCGCAGTGGACGGATCCACACGTTTGTTGGAAGTCGTATTCAAAGTATACTGCGGAAATGGCACGGTCATAATCTCATCAGTTGAAAAATTTATTGGTGAGTGGTTCAACCGTTCAAGAGCAATAGCATCCTTGAGTTCTTGCACTTTAAAATCTGGTTTGGGGTCTTTCTTTTGACGAAGACGTTGGTGGCTCCAACCAGGAATGTTGAAATCGTTTTCCGACTTCTTACCCACATGTCCTTCATTTCTCCTAAGGAAAAACTCCGATCCTGCATTCGTCACATCAACGCGCTTTTGTATTCTTGTAGAAGCCTTCCATTCAGCCAATCCATCGGCCTTCTGAAGAAAGTCGACTCTTTCCTGAAAATGATTACCAGTCGCCCGCACGCCTCCTCCAACTCCATTGCCTTCCATGCCAAGCGTTTCTAGTAAAAACTTTTCTGTTGTGCCGAGAAAGTCACCAGCGTCAAACTGAAATAGAAAAACAGTAAACTGATAAAAATCATAATTAGGTTTACTCAAAATGAGAAACAACTACAGAGCGTTGCAAATCATTAAGCGAATTCATACTTTCTGTTTTTTTTGGTATAAATTTTCCAACGGAGTTCATTAAAATTTTGTATAAAAACGATTAATTTTATCCTATAAGATCTGTGCAAGTCTTGTTATAGTACGCACAACTTTCATGGAATTACAGCATGTTTACTAATCGAGTTAGAAACATAACATCTCAAATTAATAGACAGGACAGTCGAAAGTCGAGAAATGGGAAAGCAAGGTAATATGTTGTTCCAGACTATATTAATAAATTTAACATATGTTATACTTCATTGAATTTATTCATCTATGTATTGAATTAACGAAATTTTAAATTTATTTGTGATATCAGTATGAAATTGATGATCTAGCATTTACAATTGCCATTTTTCAGACGGCCATCCATTGAAATTGGTTACACGACTAAGGCTTAGTATGAATGGCTATATCCAGTCTAACTTAATCGTAGATCGATCATTTAATTTGTGTCGATATTCATCGGTCATCGACCAATAAATGACATTGATTCTGCACTAAAAAATAATAGGCGACTATCTTTTATCTTGCGTCTAAAAGACATCATCTTTTTCTCATGGTAATATCTTAGCAATTTACCATCGTTTTATATGATAATTTGCGTTGAACATTCGACTTGACAGATGATATGCGATGAAATTCTTCCATGTGAATAAGAAGGACATTAAATTATGCAACTTTGAAGTCTTAAGAGAGTCGATGGCGACAGCGCACATAGCCCTCGGACGTGACGTCAAAGAAATAGTTAACCAATTTCCTGACTATGCCTAAGAATATTGATTTTGAGCATTTCCCTCGCACAAACAGGCGACCAGCTGTCAATCAGACTAGGCACTGGAGAGGAGAACTGAAGCAACTTCAGTCGCAAGAAAACAAGCACTTGACAAAACAGAAACACCCACATGACGGCGATGCAAAAGATGCATTTAGAGTCATCAGCAGAAGAGCATTGAAGAAGGTCACAAAATGCAGAAGAAAGATTATGAAAATTAAATGGCGGCGAATGCCAAAACTAATCCGCAACCATTTTTTAGTTATATTTCAAGCTAAAAAACTAGTAATCCGTAATATGTCTTCCTGAGAATGATAGTGGTGAGCTAGGAACTGACGACACACTGACATGAGTGTCTCACTGAACCAATATTTCTGTTTTGCATTTACGTTAATGAACCCGAGTATTCCTAAGCTTTCAAACTTTTCCACTGACGAAATTAATAATCATGAAGAAAAATTGAAAATGACCAAGTTCCTCACAGACCAAGTTCCTCATAGACCAAGCTCCTCATAGACCAAATTCCTCACAGACCAAGTTTCTCACAGACAGAGATCCTCACAGACCAAGTTCCTCACAGACCAAGTTCCTCACAGAATACTGAAAGAGACTAAGAACGAAATCGCCGAACGGTTATCAAACATTTCCACCCAATCTCTCACAAATGGCACTTGCCCCTTTCGATGGAAAGAGGCCAACGTCACTCCGATTTTAAAAAAATCGCAAAAAAGTGTTCCGGCAGATACCGACAAATTAGTCTCACCTCAGTCATTGGCGAATTGATGGAAAGTTTGACAATGGATAACATTAGATTGGAGACTCTCAGCAATCGTTCCTGCATCGAGTTCCTGCAGCGAGTACATAACGAAACTTCCTCCCCTTGGGATAAAGTTACAAGCGGCGTGACTCAAGGATCCGTGTTAGGTCCAGTTCTCTTCAAACTATTCTTAAACGATCTCGATATAACATGCTCTCGAACATTAGCATGTTTGCAGACGATACTAAGATAGGAGGAAAAATGCAAACCAAACTTGAGTGTCAGCAGATCCATTTGGACATTATTGGTCAAACCAAATTTAATGGAGACAAACGTAAAGGTATGCACATAAGTCCTCATAACCTCAAACACGATGATTCAATGACCGGAAAGAAACTTATTTCTGTCACCGAAGAGAGAGCTCTAGGTGTCATCATTAGTAACGACTTAAAAGGCAGCAAGCAATGTAATGATACCCTGATTCCTGTCACTGAAGAGAGAGCTTTAGATGTCATCATTAGTAACTACTCAAAAAGCAGCAAGCAACGTAGCGATGCTGCAAAAAAAAGGCACAAAATGCTATGTACAATATCCCGTACTTTCTCGTACAAAAACAGACACAGTATTATTAAATTATAATGAAATCAAATTTATCTCTTCTCTGCGCAATAAATATTACGAAGACAGACTACGTGAACTCAATTTTTATTCACTAGAGAAGCGTCGAGTCAGAGGTGATATGATCGAGGTGTGGAAGATTATGAAGGGTAAGGAAAACGTCGACTGGCTAGCCTCTTCACTCTAGATGCGAGCGGAAAGACTAGGAATAATGGATGCAAAATCGTGGGGAAGCGTTTCTCACACGACATCGCGGGCAATTTCTTCACGTAAAGAGTTGTCGAAGAATGGAACAAACTTCCAGCGGAGACTGTAAACAGCACTACAATCGAAACTTTTATGTCAAGGCTAATAAATTTTACATGAATTTCCAATAAATAGCTGAACCGTTCCATTTTATGATGTTTTAAAAACAGAAATGGCACATGCATATAGCGCGTTTAGACGTTCTTCTGCAGAAAAAAATTGTCTTCCCACCAAAAGGCAACCTAGTTTGGGTCAAAAGTCCTCTTGTTGTCTTCCTACGCTTGTAAACACTTGTTGACACTAGAAACGTACCGGATATATACGGTATAGTTATCCTGCGTTAACAGTCAAATAAACAGTTTTACATACCCTTGGTCTTCATAGGCTAAGTAAGACCAGTCAGCGAGCACGAGTGCCATTTTAGGTTTAAAGAATCCATTTCAATTATATTAGTGAAATTAGTGAATAAATAATTCGTCTACGAAAATATATATTTCTAGTTGGCACATGTTACTCATTCCAATATGTGACACAGAAAAAGAAAATTTGGTCATCTTATAGCCTCTCAAACGTGCAGTATTGTCTGAAGAAGGTAAATAAGTGGGAGCTCAGAAAACATGACAGTTCAAAAGGTGAGTAGGACACTGAGTGGCATGCTCTCATTTAATGACTAGCGACAGTATGTAACAAGGCAGTTCAATATGTGAGTAGGACACTGAGTGGCATGTTCTCATATAATAACTAGCGACAGTATATAATCAGGCAGTTCAATATGTGAGTTGGACACTGTGAGTGGCATTCTCTCATATAATAACTAGCGACAGTATGTAACAAGGCAGTTCAATAGGTGAGTAGGACACTGAGTGGCATGTTCTCATATAATAACTAGCGACAGTATGTAACAAGGCAGTTCAATAGGTGAGTAGGACACTGAGTGGCATGTTCTCATATAATAACTAGCGACAGTATGTAATCAGGCAGTTCAATATGTGAGTTGGACACTGTGAGTGGCATTCTCTCATATAATAACTAGCGACAGTATGTAACAAGGCAGTTCAATATGTGAGTAGGACACTGTGAGTGGCATGTTCTTATTTTTTTCAAAATTTCATCTTTTCAGATGGCATTTAAAACATCTTCACATCACATAACTTAATTTTCCTGACTGCAGACAAAGCAGCCAATTTTAGGGGAACAAAGTATTACAAGGATTGTAAGCATGTCATCCAGACGATGGAAATAAATGATTTACCAATAATATTATGTGCCTTTAAGATGGCGTTAATGACTGGATCAACTGTTGCTGGCAGTGTAAAGTTTCTACGTAGTCTAGATAAAGCTAAAGTTAACCGGGACAGAACGTGTACCAGCTGCCCGTGGGAGCATGTAAGCCGCTGCTATGTTGACAAGCTGGTCCATCTCAAACGCACCTATAAGAGCTTAACATGACCTGATCAAACGACATATTCTGTAATTTGGAAGCCCGTGTAAATTTAGTGAGTCTTAATAATCTGTTCCAAGGTCCCCTTGAGGTTCATGTCTTAGTGTTGCTTCTGTCATGTAACACTAGTAGTCATGAGCCATCATCAGACAAGAGCATTGAAAATTTTCAAGCTTGTTACATTTTGTGACTAACAATTTCATTCTCTGTCTGTTCGATATAGAAAATTTTACTGTTTTAAATAATCTCGGCAGAAATCGACATAAATCTAAAATAAAATGCCCATCGAATTTTTTCGTCTTTTCAATTCCATTATATAAGTTTATTTTACATTAGCATGAGTTATGTTCAGATGAATGACAACATAATCAGATGAATGATACCATAATCAGGTGAATGATACCATAATCAGATGAATGATACCATAATCAGATGAATGATACCATAATCAGATGAATGATACCATTATCAGATGAATGATACCATAATCAGATGAATGATACCATAATCAGATGAATGATACCATAATCAGATGAATGATACCATAATCAGATGAATGATACCACAATCAGATGAATGATACCATAATCAGATGAATGATACCATAATCAGATGAATGATACCATAATCAGATGAATGATACCAGAATCAGATGAATGATACCATAATCAGATGAATGATACCAGAATCAGATGAAGGATACCATAATCAGATGAATGAAACCATTTAGTTATAATGCGATCTTACTCTTCTGAGAAGATTACATAATTTTCCTTCCGTTCCAGCGATTATGAGCATCTTCTGTAGGAACACTCATTAGCATTACAATACACCATCGGTATCAGGACCACTAGAGTGCCCGGTTGCAGGGAGGCGAGGCAGCTCCTCATGAGCACACCCTCTCCATCATACCCAATACTCTAGCATTGCAATATACCATGGGTATCAGGAACACAGAGTGCCAGGCTGCAGGGAGGCAAGGTAGCTCCTCATGAGTTCACCCTCTCCATCATACCCAATACTCTAGCAGTGCAACACACTATCGGTATCAGGACCACAAGAGTGCCGGCTGCAGGGAGGCGAGGTAGCTCCTCATGAGCACACCCTCTCCATCACACCCAATACTCTAGCAATGCAACACACCATGGGTATCAGGACCACTAGAGTGCCCGGCTGCAGAGAGGCAAGGTAGCTCCTCATGAGCACACCCTCTCCATCACACCCAATACTCTAGCAGTGCAACACACCATCGGTATCAGGACCACAAGAGTGCCCGGCTGCAGGGAAGTGAGGCAGCTCCTCATGATTACACCCTCTCCATCATACCCAATACTCTAGCAGTGCAACACACCATCGGTATCAGGACCACTAGAGTGCCCGGCTGCAGGGAGGCGAGGTAACTCCCCATGAGCACACCCTCTCCATCATACCCAACACTCTAGCATTACAATATACCATCGGTATCAGGACCACTAGAGTGCCCGGCTGCAGGGAAGCGAGGCAGCTCCTCATGATTACACCCTCTCCATCATACCCAATACTCAAGCAATGCAACACACCATCGGTATCAGGACCACTAGAGCGCCCGGCTGCAGGGAGGCGAGGCAGCTCCTCATGATAACACCCTCTCCATCATACCCAATACTCTAGCATTGCAATATACCATGGGTATCAGGACCACTAGAGTGCCCGGCTGCAGGGAAGCGAGGCAGCTCCTCATGATTACACCCTCTCCATCATACCCAATACTCAAGCAATGCAACACACCATCGGTATCAGGACCACTAGAGCGCCCGGCTGCAGGGAGGCGAGGCAGCTCCTCATGATAACACCCTCTCCATCATACCCAATACTCTAGCATTGCAATATACCATGGGTATCAGGACCACTAGAGTGCCCGGCTGCAGGGAAGCGAGGCAGCTCCTCATGATTACACCCTCTCCATCATACCCAATACTCAAGCAATGCAACAC
>SDVV010034289.1:0-11191 GCA_016164225.1 Gammarus roeselii
TATATATATACATATTTACAACATATCAGGCAACTTTACAGAAATAACCTGAAGATGTGGATGTGCTTCCATCGCGACTACACTCGCCAAAGATAGCTTTCTTTGGCATGCGTCTCTTCCATGTCAAATCCATTTGTACATCGAGGTTATCATCACCCTCGACACATCGCTCTCTCTTTTTAGTGACGGTAGGTTCAACTTCAATGGATTTTTTGGGAATGTCTGGATGACCATAGGCAAGAGTTGTGCACGCGTCGATATAGTAACGTTTGTTTTCAAATTTACTAAGGCAATTTTTAATAGTGCGGACAGTTTGAAGCTGGCATGCTTGTGACCGAATGTTGTGTATGGTCTGAAAATGCTTGTATGTTTTCTGGTTATGTATGTCTCTATATTGTTCATGTATAATTTTGGTTTGTGCCTGGTAATTGACGCCCTTAGCAGCTGATTTTGTGGCGTCAGACTCGAGCAACATACTGTAACACTTTGGCTGCAAGCAGATGATTTCACTCGGGTAGTCGTTGGCTGCTTCGCTTTTCATTGGGCCCAACTGTCCTTTCTTTGATTAATCGAACAAGGGATGATTTTTGGGGTAGTTGGAGAAGTCCACGTATTCAGCCAGAGGAGTTTGCCGCATTTCCGTCTCAATGTCGGCCACACCTTTGAGCTGGAGCAGCAGCGAGTCTGTGTCCGAGTAGATGAGCGAGATATTGTCACCATAGCGTGGTTTCAGTGTGTCATAAAAGAAGCTGTAGACTTTTGCGTTAGCTTTTTCAAGCACGTAGAATCCAACTTGGAGTGGATGAACCATTCGGACATTTTTTACTTGAGGATCATGGTGAATGTTTTGGGGCCAATAGCGTGGCAGTTTTTCAGGTGGAGGTTGACAGCATGTTTTCGAAACTCGTTGGCTGTGCACACGACCTTTGCCTCTAGACTTCTGTTGAGCGGATTGAACAACATCTCCCAATAGATACTACCCCTAGATACTATTTGAGAGCAGTTTATACAGGGACTTTTCAAAGAAGTTCGAAGACTCCTGACGATTTTGAATATTTTTCATAATGAACGATTTGGAGACCGCTTCCTGCTTGATACGAAAAATTCTATGAACTTTGGCCACTTCCAGCCCTAGCCTGAAGAGTACTTGAAAAAGTTCCAGGACCACGAGGTAGTCAGTTTGAGGTAGATGACTAGCAACCAGCTTACGATCAGCTCGTTTTCAGCTTATGAGATTTTGGTATATTTGATAGGTGAATGAGTTACCAGTTGGCGAAACCAGAACGTTAAGGTTAAAGTTAAAGTGAGCTTCTGTGAGCGGTAATAATTCAAATGCACACGGTGCTTGCTATTTCAAGGCACCGCCTTGTCGGGCTCTGTGCATACTTTTCTGACTCCAATAAATGAAACAAATTAAATTATTATTATTAACTAATATGAATGAGGTTGAGTATTATGGGCAAGCACCAATGTCTTACAGGCAGGACAAGGACATGACATGAAATCAATCTTTGGTACTGTGTAATAATAAATTCCTAACTTAACTGAGAGAAGACATCCGAGGTAATATAGACAGGGAAAAGAAGGGAGATAGGAAAGCCGGCAAGAAAATCAAAGACGCTGTTGCTAAACAGCGAGTAATCTTGTCACTGGTGAGCTTCCTTTACAGTTATGGAAGCAAGGTCCACGAGTTTTGTCTCAGGGCTTGCCAGCAGGAGGTTGGCGTACAAACGGAGGTCGTAATTCCCTTCTCAGCGCCAATCCGCAGCATAAAATGAAGGCTGCACAAAAATATGATTGGCTAAACCAAATATGCCACATGGGAGATAATTACACACCATTCTGCTAGCCTCATACAAGGCAGACAGATTGGGTGCATGTAGTAAATTAACATAAAAGTAGAAATAGTATACCCCTTTGGGTGTAGTAGCTCCCAGGAATAAAATGAGAGGCTTAAGCTCCACAAATCTAAAATTACATCGAACATAATTTGACTGTTATGTTTTTTGTTAAGAATTATGAATGCATAATTTTCCTCTTACTTGAATGTACAAGGCTGTATAGTAGTTGTAGGATATTTGAACCAATTTGAAAATATGTTATTTACACTACATATCTATACATAGGCACGAGCCAAGGTAGAGGTGCTATTCAGACCTAAATATTGCTACCATGTGAGCAGAATACCAACTTGAATATCCTATTATAGCTAATCAAGGATAATGCATTGGCTTTATAAATATACATATATGTATATACATTGGAAATGCATGAAACGAGGGCCGAAAAATTCCCTATAGCTAGATGCAATTGTGCCTTTTATGTGTAAGTTGAAATCCTGTATCCAGGTGGATGTAAGGATTATCCTACTGTAGAAATCTATAATGTAATTATTAGTCTGCTCTAAATTTAGAAACCTAGTATGAGATACTGAAGTAGGCACATAGTGAAATACTGTTACTCTTACCTGTCTTCTGTGGAACTCTTTGAGGTTCTAAGGTATAGCCTTCGTTAGTCTTGGTGATTAATTTACCATGTGTATTCGCCAGTAATACATAGCTGAGTATTTAGTAGTTGGTTAGATTTGGCCTGTAACATACGCGAACAGCGGAAAATTTATTTATTTTGGCCTGGCTTAGCCTTGCTGGTTGTGGCCTGGCCTAGCCTAGCCTAGCTCTTGAGTAAGCCTGTATCACTACACGTTGTATTGAGCTTAGCACGTCATTTTGAATCAGTAACATTCGTAGGGCCGTCGTCACAGCACACACGGTTCCGACTATTTAAATACATGTGTTCCAGAAAGAACACATGATTCAAATAGAAACAGACACACGGTGTGTTGCTTGATCGAGCTCCGGAGACTTAAAAAAGCCCTCTCGGGGGTTTATCTGGGAAGGCGTTGTTGCTATATTTGTCTCAAGGTTTTTATCTGAATCATTTATTCCTTCTGATGAATATGTTCAATTGTTTTTTTTTTGCGTGGGTATACGTATTTATTTAACTAAAATAAATATTTGTTGCACTGCCATCATGGTTGGAAGCAGGTTTGTGCTAGCTGAACGGAAATGTTGTTACTATCTACAGAGAGATGCAAACAATGAGATCAAAAGAGGCGATTGCTTAGTGGCCATAGGTGCTTGTGATGCACGTATAATGTGTTTAGTGTTATTAGGATAATGTAGGGTCAATTGGGAACCTCTACAAGATGTTCCGAGCCTATCAAGAGATTTTTTGTGGAGGGCAAAACTCAGTCCAAGGTAACCTGTTTATGATGTAGCAGTAGCGGCAGCTCGTTTGTTTTTCGTGCAACTTCATCGCTGACTAAGGGAATTGATACAGACAGTGAACGTGTACTCGCTAGAACAGTCTGCTTTTACCAAGTTGAATGCTTAAATTTCTTTGGGTGTGCGCTCGTAGATTTTGCCAATGATAAGGGGCTCACTCAAGCATCCACCGTAAAGACTGGTAAAGTCCCACATTGCTGATGAAGACACAGGTTGCTTAGAGTCATAGTCTTTACATCGGGGATTGTTTATCTTGGTAAGACCTTTTGTCAACGACAGAAATCCGCCGCATGTATTTTTGACACTCAAGTTCAGGAGATCGATATCTTTGACCACCTCCAGTTTCATTTTTCATTCGTAGAGGGCAGCTTACATTGCAAAACCAGGGGCGCTCACAAAAATGGACAGGATCCAGGGTATAGTAGCGTGTCATGGTCTCCCTAAACTTTTGAAAGACTTCGGCTAGTAGCAACGTGTTGATGAGCAGGTAGATGATCATGTAGTCACGCAAAGTTTTGCAGTTGGCAGCCTGTCACATTTCAATCACTTCAGCATAATCAGAGTTCGATATTCCTTTCCCTCAAAGTTGACTGTAAAAGGCTTGTTGCGATGTGATGTCAGTTTGGTCCAGCACAGAATCCGATGTGATGGCTTCATAGCAGAATTGTTCTTTTCGAGTAGCGAGGTTTAGAACCTTGTCAATGTAGCCGAGATTTCTGAAATGTGATTTCAGGAGCGGCATGTAATGGCCACTATCTTTAAGATTTTTTGTCAAGACTGTCTAAACTTGAGTTGAGGAACGAGTAAGAGGCGATGAACTTGACACCGTACTTCCTCGTGGCATCGTTCAAGGAGACAGAGATGCTGAACATTTTGTCTGACTGTTTTGGTAACACATTTATTTTTGAGAAGTTAGTGCCGTCCAATTCTCTCAATATGAAGCGCATATCTATCATATGCCGATGCAATGTGAGCAATACATGGCATATAGCGCAACTTCTCCGTGATTCTGAGGTTACAATTCGAACATAGAGGGGCTATAAAGTTCCCTGATAGCACTTCTTTGTTGGGTCCGAAGACCCTTTCGATGTAATGATTATGGAGGCGAACTCGTCTTTTACCATTTTCTCCATAAGTGTCCCCGCAGCATTCACATGTTTTGCTTACGCAAATTTTTTTTACGTCTTGTTCTGTAAGGACGGGTTCGGGGTACAATGGTAAGGTGTCCACGTAATCATTATAATCCATCAACATATTCTAGACGAGATGTGTCTCCATCTCCTCAAGCGGAACTTTACTCGAATCGACTACTTTGTGTTCTACAATTTTCCAGTCTTTATCCACTAGAGTATAACTGTGCATGCATAACTTGTGTATGTTGACTGTATGTTTTCCCTCTTGACTTGGCTCCAGCACAGATTCAGTCATAATAACAAACAACGGGGGGTTTCATTGTTGCGTGCATGACTGAGAATTGGTACATTCCGCCTTCTTCAGGTATACTGATGTTTTGCATGCCTGTACTGGACGAACAAAATGTTATGTGTGCAGCTTTTTTGCTTTCGTCCATGCCCTGCATGCAGAATGGACAGAAAAACTGATTCTTCCTTCTATTATTTCTAAATGCGTGCATAAATGTAGTGAAACATGGAATGATAGCGACATGGTTGGCATCTAAAATTTGCACAAGGTGGATAGTGCGTTCCTCACTGGCCTCTAAACTGCCTCTGTATACACTGACCAGACCATAATCTTCCTTTTCTTTTGTGAGCTGATACATTCTAATGTTAACTTCACAGTCCCTTTCTATATTAGATGAATCTTCTAATGCCACAAGTTTATTCAAGGCAAGTTTTGGAAAATTAAAGTAAATATCATCAAAAGACAGATATGTATCACATGATTGTTTTCTTTTCCTTGTGAGGTTTGTTTCCTGCTTCAAGTGGAAATGGGCAATTATGCTTGTTAATACACAATTATTGTTTCTCGATTTTATGTTGACTATATAGTGCCGATCTGGACAGTTTCTGGGCAAAGGAACATAGTCTCCACGACTTTTTGTTCCTTTAACCCCAGTCTTGCAGAATTTAAGCTCAACACTGGTTACTGTATTAATGCTCCAGTCACTACCTTCTCTCTCCTGTTTTTCTAACTTATTCCAAAAATCTACCCCCAGATTCTCAATCAACTCACTTAAAAGCACGGTTTTTGTTAGCTGGATCGCTTATGTGTTTACCACCCAGAGATGCATCCTCAACTTGTTTGCCCATTTTAACCTTCACGGTGCACGGGAGTCTTTGGAATGTTCCTAATTTAGATTTAGCGTGTTCCACTAATTCTTTGCATCCAAATATAATCATGGACGATATGTTAACATGTTCAGTGTATGGAATGAATTTTGATGTTACGAAATTATTCTCCAAAAAAACTTCATAGGTAGATTGGTGAAATATAGCCTCACGCAAAGGATCCAATCCATCAGTAGCGACGAACTGTCCATCAGAAGACGGAACCGAACCATCAGTAGACTGAGTAACGAACTGTCCAACAGGAGACGAAGCCAAACCATCAGTAGGCTGAGCGACTACCTGTCCAACAGGAGATAGCGCCAAGGGCGGGTCAGCAGTAGACTGAACTCCGGATTGTTCCGAAGCAGTAGGCTGAGCGACGAATGGAGCCAAACCCCCAGTAGGCTGAACTCCGCGTTGTTCCGAAGACGGAAGGGGAGCACCACCACCACCGGGTCGCGGGCTTGCGCTGGGGCTTGCGGACATTGCGAGGCTTGCGCTAGGGTTTGCGGACATTGCGAAGCTTGCAATAGGGCATGCGAGAGACGGACAGTCATAATTTAGGTATGAAACACTCCTTGCATCCTCCAGCAATGGTGTTTGATTCATCTTACATGAATAAACATAGGTATATCTACAAAAAATCAATACAAAATAGACTAGAAAAATTACAGACAGATATCTCTAGAATAAAACACACAAAAAAAACTGTTTAGAATTACTTGCATTTCGAGGAAGGTGTGTCGTCGACGAGATCAAGAGCACAAATAATGTCTGAGCTGCAGCACTCATCGTTTTCTACAACAGTGTACGATATCTTGGGCAAGAGGGTTGCCAGATGTATGAGAACAAAACCTAATCAATACGAAATCAAAACGATATACATGTTGTAACCTGTTTGCCTGCCTGCAGCGGTGGGGTACTATAAAACTCGTGCCGCTGAGGCGGTGGACACACACATCATCAGCTTCTTGTCGAAATTACTCCTCCTCAAGATTGATCAACTACATCGAAATAAATGGAGCTGATATAAGTAGAAAATCTTGCAGTCGCCCATAACCGGACTCTCCAGAGGTTTGCATTCATGGAAGCTGGAAATTTTGTGTCAACAACTCTACCAACATTTAAAATTATCTTGAACATTTTGAAGATGAATTAACAAGTGACTGTTTAATATAACAGGATTTGTCGAGTGTGGAACTGGATTGCAATTCTGAAGAAATAACACTTGTGTTCTCAAACAGTAAATCAAAACTGCACAAGTCTAGAATTGTACTAAGTCCTGACTTTATAGTTAAGTTCCTCAGTCAAGAGGAAATCATGCTGGAGTGTAGTACATTTCACTCACTTGAGCTAATCTCGGAAGACAAACCCTTGACGATGGATATACCAGACAGATCTTTTGCCTTCTCAACCTATGGTGAAGATGTTGCTGAAGGAAGATGTAATAATTTATTAAATAAGAAATCATGCAAATATTTATTTGTATACACTAACCTTTGTAATGTAAGAGTCTCATGATGGATGGTAAGCTTGAGTCTGTTGCGGGTATGCTTGTGTCTGCATCGCTGGTTTCTGCCAAGAGTATCGAGGTTGCCATGCATGTGTCTGCATCGGTGGTCTCTGCCACGGTTGTCGAGGTTGCGGTCATCGAGGTACAGGTAGTTTGGGTTACCGTACCTAAGATCACCCTGTTTTGTATAGGCGAAGACTAGCCAGCGGACAGCACTGATACGGATGATTTGCTGGAGGGTACTGCGTCGGTCTGCACGTGAAAATTTCTGTATTTAGAAAAAAATATAACACCGTTTTTTTTCTCTAACATAGAATAGATTGATTACAGAGTCCAAAATATGTAAACGTTTTTCGTTAAACATACCTTATCAACCCTGAAGTTCCGGGTTGATCTGGTCTACCCTCGATTGAGTTGTTTTCATGATCTGTTGAGAAATAAATGATAATCGGTTAAGTCAATTGCTGGAAAAAAACATACGGAAACCACATTGGTTGATGTCAAAGATATTGGCATGATCGATCTAACTTCAGAGATGTAAATAGCCCACGCTGATAATTGCCTGGTGTTGCCAAACGGGTTCTTGACTTCAGCATATTCTTGATGGAATACATCTGCAAAGAGAGAGAGAAAAAAATATTTATAAATTAAAGATTTCTTGAAAAATATTTAGTTAGTTATCGCCTGTTGGAGGATATGGAGACGACTAGGTTTGCCGATGTAGACACCTTCACCAAACCCGCACAATTGTTTGTGAGTGAATTTTCATTTGTGTGAAGAGTGTCCTTGTGGGAAAAATAACTAGTAAATACATTGATAATTTCGATGAGGCGGTCGTTTTAGGGTCAGAGCACTTTCCTGTATGGAACATGGAAACATAAAATACACACAGGACAAGTCGCAATCGATCCATTAGCAAAGAAAACTATATGTAAACTACTTGTTGTATATGATGATTTAATGTTGGAATCAGAGTCTCTACGTATTATTGCATCTGTTTTTTGTCGGGGTTGGCCCGCAAATATCAGCGCGATATATTTAAACCAATCACTCTTTCACTCAAATCCATTCCACCGCACAATATCTTTGAATACCAAACACTTTCTTATCCTGCGCATGCGCGATATCAATCAATTACGTTACTCTGGCAAAACATTCCTTGCAAAAGACAAGATTGAACCGTTCATCTCCGTGTAGAAGATACATGTGGAACCAAAACCATATGGGCACATCTTGGTTGATTTCACACACCCAAGTACTTCGAAACTCTTCATTAGAGCACAAATTGCAGGACATGAATTTGAACAAGTGTCACCTCTATATAATATAATGTATGCCAGATTTGAGATTAGTAGTGAATTATGATGAAAAGTGTCTACTACATTCCAGAGACTGTTGGGTCATACTCAATCGCGAAGGCTCTACATCAAGGCTATACGAATATTTATCCGTCTACAACAAGATGCGATGTTGAAAATTTTCTACAAGGGTCAGAGACTTTTACCCTATTTAAACAAACTCCCTTGAAATTTAGCAGACGCATGTTCACAACAGCGCGTCCTGGATCGATTCTCTGTGCGGATGTTGCCTATATGAAAGATTATGCAGATGAAAATGCCGGAATTAAATATTTATTGATCGTTTGATATTTACAGCAAATATCTGTGTGTACAACCCTTGAAAGCTATTGCATTTAAAAATATGATTGCAGCATTTGATAATATATTCAACGAACTAGCATGGCCAACAACTCGGTTCTGTTCAGATCAAGGCAGTGATCTTACAAATAGAAACTTTAAAGCTTATCTGGCCAGCATGAACATATCCATTTATTACACATACATCAAAGCCATCAAAGCATCCCCAGCTGTGCGCGTCATACGGACTATAAAACTTAGGTTGGGTAAATATTCGCACGCTAAAAAGACTGAACGCTGCATAGATGACTTGCAAACACTTGTGAACACATTTAATATGACACCACATTCATCATTAATGGGATGGGTCCCCTTTTCAGTTTATTTGTTGAACGACCCAAAGCAAATTCAGGCATTGTTGTTTAAAATGTATATAATATGATGTAAAAGAATTAAAGTGCCCAGTACACAACTAAAGGTGGGAGCGTACGTACGCTTACAGTGTAGTGATCCTAGTCTCAAAACAATCAGTCGAGGACATGAACCAAAGTTCACGAAGGAAGTGTTTCGTATTTCACGTGTTAATCAAACACATTACCCTCCTACCTATGAAATAACATCGCTCGATACTGATGAACCCATCAAAGGTTTTGCTTACAAGCAGGAACTAGTTCAGTGTGACAGACTTGATATTTATGTTATCAAGGTATTGAAGACCCGAATTTGACGAGGAAGAGAGCAAATCTACGTGATAAACACGGATTATCCAGACAGCAAACCTACGTGGATTGATGAAGGAAACGTTGTGTCGTGAGGTGTGATAAACGTACTTCGAAACGTAAATTAAATTTTTATAGTAAATTAAATCAACTATAATCATTCGAATGTAGTCAAATCATCAAACTATTAAATGATAAAGAAGTTAAAATCATCTGTGAAATATTTACAAATATACAGAGCGGAAAATTGGTCTGTGATAAACTAACCAAGTCACGGGTAAATAAATTCAACTCTTTAATAAAACAATTAGGTAGTAAATCGTCCGAGAGTAAATCCTCCGGGACCAATAGGAAAGCATCATCAACCGTGCGTGAAGGGTTTCTGTTAAATTTAATATTACCCACTGCAGTGAATTTCTTGACTACCTAGTTCCGAAATCCAAGATGGAAAAGTTTACAACAAATCATAATGGTGGTAGTGCTACACCCATATCTGTCACAACAGGGCCAAAAATAGCAGAACATAGCAGTACGTATCACAGTCAAAGATTGAACATGCGTGGGGACGGTATGCTAGATTTGAACGCTTCGCCTGAAATAGCACTAAAATTATTTAATTATATCAACGGCCTTTATCGCTCTAGCTTTACAACAAAGCCCACACCGGAACCAATCAAACAAAAGGAGACAAATAATGACGATGTTGTAACACTACATACGGCCTCAATGCCTCCCGTTGCTAAGACCCTCTACAGCGGTTTGCTTCATTACCTATGAGCCAACACGGCATTCAAATTTGAATCGAACAGATTTGTTAGCTATCCGATGTCCAAAACCGTATTCACGTACCTGATCTCCTAAAAAGTTTTATTGGTAAATAAGACATCGATAAACAAAGATGTCAATGTTCTCATTCAAACGTTCCTGGATAAAATGCCGAAGGCCTTTCATAAAAATGAACTTTTAAAAATTTAAGAGAAGGAGGACGAGATAGATCGCTTCTGGGACATATTATAAAATAACACACGGCTTCGTAACACCGACATAACATCTACAAAGCAGCACTAGCATACGATCACTGTATAAAAAAATCACAAAATAACATAACATGACACGAGATAACCAGGTGTAACATGTATGCCACTCGGACCCGTCAGGGGAGGTAGTGGCTCTTGCCGACCAAGAGATACGGCCATGTGAGCACACCGCGAAACTGACAGGGACCATGACTGGTAAATAACATATGAATATAGGAGATAAATATGACCCTCTAGCGTGGAAACACTCAAAATAATCCTTACACAACATATAATTAACTACAATACCACGTATCATAACACTGATACAAAAATGAAATAAATATAACATCACTTTAAATGTCGCACCTTTGGAGGGATGATCTACCACAGAAGCCTTTCGTGACCGATGCAGAGAACCGACTGAGGCGTGAGCGTGAACGGTGCGCAAGGATAGCAGTGTATAAAACCTGATCGAGCCTGTACTGCAACAAGGTGGAAATGGGTAACAGCCTCATTTAAAACCGATGTCGGCCTCGTCTAAAACAGGTGCCAGCCTCGTCTAAAACAGGTAACGACGAGCACTTAGCGTGCCTCCATCTCCAGGGCTGAATTGGTGAGAGAGTACCTAGGACATATTTGTACAGCGGATCTCCAGGGCATATTTGGTGACAGGGTCTTGGTGATAGCATGCTTATGATGATGTATCGATGAATACACAAAATATAAGTATA
>SDVV010034290.1:0-11191 GCA_016164225.1 Gammarus roeselii
ATATACACATATATATTGATCATAACAGCTCTTCGCGCCGCATCGTCTGCCTGCTCATTGTCCACAACCCCACAATGGCCTTGAACCCAGCACAACGAACGTTTTGGTTCTTGGAGGATAATTGTACAAGCCTGCGCAAAATTGCTGAATCGATAGAGTGGCAATCGTTGAAAGTCTCCGGGGTTTGAAGCGCGCTAAGCCAATCACTAATGTTTGAGATATTGACATCTGGGAGAGTATCGGCAGCTTAGAAGGCGTCGGCAATGGCCATGAATTCAGCATTGAAGGTTGACGCTGATGGCGGAAGTCTCCTGGCGACGACGAGTCCGGGGAATGCCGTTACACAGACGGCCGAATCGTCGTATTTTGATCCATCAGTGGAGATATACAAGTCATCAGCGTGATGAGTCTTCGCTTGAACTGGGGTGCAACATCTGCCTTTCGGCCCAAAAAATAGTGAGGGCAAAGCAGATTTTACGGTAAACGCCAAATTGGGAGTGTTTCCCGCGGGATAGTGTCCACCATGATACGTGGCAGCCAAATATCAGCATTGAGAAGTTCAATGCGTTATGAGAAGCTGGAGGAGAGAGCCTGATTGGGAGGAAATTGTCGCTTGCCCACTTCTCCTACATCTTGGTACATGTAGGAGAAGTGGGGCAAGCGAGAATATGGCAATAGAATTATAAGTCAATTTGTTCCCGTCGCATGGCAAGACTAGGCTCACCAGTTTCACAAAGTAAGCTGACAGTAGAGAAGGAGCGGATAGCTCCTGTTTAGGCGCGAAGAGCGGTATTGTGAACTGGTACTAATGTTTTGAGAATACTTTGTTTTGCGGAGCCATTGACCCCGCTCCCATAGTCCAGTTTGGACCGGATGATAGCGCAGTAAAGGCGTAATGATGTGCTTCTGTCTGCACCCCAGGTGCAGTGCAAAGCAGTCCGAAGAAGTAAAGATCGATGCAAAAAGTTTATCTATATTGCTGCACGTGGTACTTCTCGCCGGATATCAGTCCTAGAAAGCGGACTGTAAGTCAGAAGAAGATAATTTCTCCGAAGAGTCTGAAGTCTGGTTTCGTGTATGTGCTAGACCGATGTGAATGAAGCGCGCATGTTTTGCTTTGGGGAGATTGTAAAGCCTCGATATTCTGTTCAAGCAGCACCTTGAGCAATTGCACTCTGCAGTTGGCGTAGGAGTTGGGACAAGGCTTGCGCCGATGCGCAAATAATAAAGTCGTCAGAGTATAGATTTGGTTTGAGCCTCATTTTCACCAGAGCCGCAACACGAGTCATCCTAGGCTCCCCCATAGGGTACGAACATCATCGATTCAGGCTGGTTCGCACACCTTCTTGTGCGAAAAGGTTGATCTTGTCAAATGCAAATCAAACCCATGCTTGGACTGTAGCATATACGCACACTGGTGCGTACGGGAATGGAAAATATTAACGCAAATCTAGGTAGATGTATTGTTATCGCTGTCCGTTGTGGGGTGGAGAGACCGCCTCGCTTGCTCAGATGTTTGGGGTTTAGACAGCTTCGTATAGTCCGGTATGTTTTCTGAAAGCGATAAGCTTCTTCCGGTAGGTAAGATCAGTGAGTAGGCTTTGTAGGTTGCACGGAGGGGTTGAAAAATGCTCTTTGGGCTGCTACGAGTGCATTGCAATCCATCAGTAGGTGTTTCACGCTGATTGTCACCTGGTGGCACAGGAGCATGGTGGCGCATCCGGTCCCATGTCTACATCCATTAGGTGGTTGTGGGTTACCAACGTGTGTCCCGTGCAGAAGCGGTTGATGAACACTTAGTCTTTTCTGTTGGAGAACTTTATTTCCCATTCTCCAACCGAGGGCTTGACCGCAAGCATTTTTTTGTCCATTCTGCTGCCACATGTCATTCCATCGGGAAGTTATATGGGAGTTGATGGTAGGGAATCAGTCCCCGTAATGTATTGCGATAAATTGTTCTTGATGGGTAGAAGCCAGTATAGCAAGCGAATCTGCGAACTCGTTTCCCCTTATTCCTACATGTCCGGTGATTTAGCAGAATTCGACCGCTTGACCCGCCTCGGACATTATTAAGAGATTGTGCTGCATTTTACGTAGGGCAGGATGTTTGTAGTACAAAGTTTTGAGTTGAGCGAGATCGTTCGGACTGTCTGAGAATACGACGTAATTAGGAAGGCGGTGTGATTTTGCAACAGAGATGGCTAGTTCCAGTGCGTGAAGCTCTGCAGAGAACACGAGGCCTCTTGTGTGGAGGTAGCCGAATGTGGTATATCCCCGCACACAGCGGCGGCTCCCACTCCATCAGCGGTTTGGATCTGTCTGAGTATATATGTCGGTGCTCTGGATATTGTTCTTCGAGTAGTCACAGATATTCTTGTCGGTACGTAATATTTGGAGTAGTTGCTCTAAGATATACTTGTAAGCCTAGGTTGACCAGTGGTGGGTTGATCATCCATGTTGATGTGTTAATTTGAAGGATTCGGTAGGAGAATGTAGGCCTAATAGCCTTACGGTTGATGTTTACCGAGGTTAGTAGGTTGTCCATAAGCCGAGAAAACGGTGGGCAAATATTATTCTTAGCCGCGATGAGGCGTTTATCGAAATGTTGGTGATGTGGGTGAGTGCTGGGTTGTTGATCAGGCTTCTAGTCTTAAAATGGTATAGTAGCGAAAGTTTGTCCCGCCGGAACGGAAGTAGAAGCTCGTTAGCGAGCACGTTATGAGATTGGATGGGAGTAGAACGGAACGGGGCGGTCGTGATACGCATTGCGTTATTTACGATGAGCGAGAGGGGCTCGAGTGTATTTATGGCTGCTGAACCGTAAATAACGCCTCTATAGTCGATACGTGATCGTATTATTGCTTTGAACAACGTCATGCCTATGTCCATGTCGACACCGAATTTTAGGGATTTTACCGAGAGGATAAGTCCCGTTGACTTTCTGCAGCGAGTCTCCAGGGCTGCTATGTGGGGTCGCCACGTGAGTTTAGGATCCCACACGAGCCCCAGGAATTTTATAGTTTCTTCATATGCTAGAGGGTTGTTGTGCAGCATTGGGTCTGGTTTCAGGTGTACACCGACCACAAGGGTTAAGTGCATGCTTTCAGTTTTAGAGAGCGAGAATCGGAATCCATTAAAAGAAGCCTAGTTCCTGACTAGGTTTAGGCACTTTAGGTGTTAATATTGGATTGTTAAAAGGCTAGGGTGTCTGTAGCTTAATTGTAGGTCGTCAACGTATAGTGATGAAAGTAGTCTCAACTCACGCGGAAGAATGTCGGCTAGCTGATCGATTTTGAGGATAAAATGGATGACACTGAGGACGTTTCCCTGGGAGGAGACGCAGTCGCCGACCTTGACCCTGAAGGTGCAGTTTTGCAAAAATTTGGGGATAAAATGTGGTAGGCGACCTCTCAAGCCTTTGCGGTGTAGATCTTTCATGATACCGTATTTCCAAGTGTTGTCCTATGCTTTTTCAACGTCGAAAAAAATTGAAACCACATGTTCCCTTTGAACGAAAGCCTGTCGGATGTCTGTTTCTAGTTGTATGAGGTGGTCCGTTGTGAAGTGGCGTTTACGGCCACCACACTGGATTTTGTTGAGGCATGCGTGCATTTTAAAGTAGTCAACTAGGCGTGAGTTTATTATTCTTTCCATAGTCTTACAAAGAACCCTGGCAAGGGCAATGGGGCGGTAGTTACGTGGGTCAATGTAGCATTTTCCGTGTTCGGGTATCGGGATATTTACAGATTCCCGCCATTGGTCGGGAAAAAAAATTAATTTGAATACATTGCATTGAAAACTTTTAGTAGATGCTCAAAAGCGCCATCAGGAAGATGTTTGGTCATATTAATGTGCACTCGGTCCGGCCGGGGTGAGGTTTCACGAGTATGGTCGACAGCGTACAGTAGTTTGTGGAGGGAGAAAGGTTTGTCGTAGAATTCGTCGTTTGCGGAAGTAAAGTCAATATGCTCACTTTCTCATACGTTTTTAAAGAGTTGGAAAGCAGCCGAGTAATTTGTTGATTGCGATATCTGGCTGAAAGTCTGTGCTAGTTTGTCCGCGATTTTTGCATAGAAGAGTAGATAGTGTCTCCGTCCCACAGAATGTGGATAGGTCGCTCGGGGCGCCCCTGTATAAGTCTGATTTTTCCCACACTTAAGAAAGGGGAGTGTTTCGGTTAATTGTATTGACTAATTTAATTGAGTCCAGCTCCAAGTTTGAGGAACACCGCAGTTTCCTTCTTCCACGCCACCTGGTTCATGCGGGAACGAGCGGGACGGAAGGCCGCGTACACCCTTTTGCGCCGGTTGATTGCTTCTTGCACCTCCGGGCTCCACCAAAAAAGGTTGACGGTAAATATTGAGGGATGCACGCGTCAACTGCACTTTGAAATTTCTCGTATAGATGTGTGGCAAGGTCGTGTTCAGAGATGTTGCCGGGGAGGCCATCCACATCGTTACACGTGATATGTGCCGAGTATTCCTTCCAGTTGGCTTTCCGGGAGTTGAATCAAAGTTCTTGTACGTTAGGGTTGTTAGGTTGGTTGTTGAGTGATATGATGACTGGGTTATGCTCACTGTCGCGTGTTGAAGGCAGGAGTCCCCAAACGAGTTGGGGGACTAGTGTGGGGGAACATATAGGTAAATCGAAGGTGGTTTCACTTTCGTGTGTGATCCACGTGGGTTGACGGCGTTGAGAAGAACCAGCTTGTAAGTGTCTATGGTGGTGACCATTATCACTCCTCTGGGTCTGTTCGCGCGCATCCCCCCATTACGTGGTAACTGTTGAAGTCTCTAAGAATGAGCACGGAGGGTTAAGCAGATCGGTCAATAATGCTTCCGAGAGATCGTGGTTTTGTGACGAGTAGATAGATACCCCTGTAATTGGTCTTGAGATGTATATCTTCACAGCGACAGCTTAGAGTTCTGTCCTCAAGGGAAGGCGGTGAAGAGCTATACTTTAATGGATCATGAGTGCCACTACGCCGTGAACAGCCACACTTGTGTGGCCTTCGCGATAGTGTATGACATAATGAGGAATTGTGAAGGCGACGGTCTCTCGGAGTTTGATCTCTTGAAGACTAATCACCAAAGACCCAGGCAACTCCACTAAAGTATTGTACTGTTATTCCTTTTGAACACTATTCACGCTCTGCCTTAGTGGTCTGGAGCGGTCGTTTGGTTTGTATGAGCATTCGTGATGTTTGTTTTTATGGGCCTGTGTGGGAGACCTGGACCGAGAGCGTTCGCAGGAACGTCGCCGTCTATAGAATGTGGTCTCCTAGAATCACTGCGTTCTCGGCTGTGGGTGCTTTTGTAAGAGGAAGACGACGAGGAAGTCCGATCTTTGTGTTTGCTTCTTGACCGAGCGGCGCTTTTTTTCTATTGAGGGTTTTTTGAACTGTATTGATGGCTGAGTAGTAGCCGGTGGATTTTTTGGGTCGACTAAGGTGTATGGTCGGTTAGTGATTTCGGGTAGCTATAGGTTCTTCGTTGAAGATTGTCAACGCGTCCTCACGCAGGCGATGGTCGTTCCGCTGGTGAAGTGTTCTGGTGTCGGGAATGTTAACTGAGGGTTGGATACCTCGCGTAGATTTTAGCTGGGTGTGGTGCCGGTCAAAACAGCAAGAAGTCGTTATACGCTCTGGTCCTATCGAGCCGTTGTTCGTGGACTGCTGCCAATATTTTTGCTTCGTGGCGGGTGAGGGTCGTACATCTCGCGGTCGTAATCGGAGGTGTCTTCGTCTGTTTTCGTTTTCGTGCTAGTAGACTTCACTTCGTGGTCGACTAAGGAGGAAGCGTCCATCGTGGTGTCCTCCTCGACACCGATGGGTTTGGTGCTATGGCAACTCCCCTCTCTTACGAGGGCGGTCGCTGAGTTGGGCGCATTAGCGTTACTGCTAGGGAGGGGTGTTGAGGTTGTGATATTTGGTTGTGTTGGCGGTGCACAGGTGTCGTCTGAGAAGGTGGGCTTGCTTGTATATTTGACTGCTTTACTTAATTTAAATTACGGTAATTTGAGTTTCTTACGTGCCAGATTTTAATATCTTGTCTTCGCGTGACCCTGCGGTCGTTTTGTAGGATCGTTATTGCTTTTCGGTCCATATGTTTTGAGCAGTCGCGATCGCCTGCCTCGTGAAGGCATAAAAAGAAGTGGTAGCACGTAGGGGATGCGGGCTGTGGTCTTCTGTCGTGCTTCCCGGCGCACCTCATACAACGTTGGGATGTGAACGGCTTTCAGTATTTGATGACGTGGCCGTACTCGAGGCATTTTTTGCCCATCGCAGGCCACGTCGCCACTCAGTAAGTTTTTGTTATTCCCTGTTCGCCCTGGATTATCATGAATTTCGGTGCGTCAGGTCTTGGGAAAGTGATTTGGTTTGCGGTGAAGCGTGTGTTCCGTGATTTGATCCATTTTGCTAGAGAAACCTCGGTGACCCCGTGATCCTCTGCTGAACCCGCTGCCAAAGCTCTTAGGTCAGTTGTGGGGGCACAGTTGGAGGGTTATATAAGTATTTTGGCGGCGTTGAAAAAGGGTGTAGTTTGACAGTTACTTTGTGTTCGTCTATGTGGGTATTTTTTTTGTGTAGCATTACTTTGCCCGAGTTTTACGAGGTGGGCCAGGTACTCTTTCCCTGTCGTTGGACGGCTTTAGATTTACCTCCTAATTGTCGGGAGAGTGAGTTAATCATAGTGAATGGATTCGTTGAGGGAGCAGCTCTGCTCGCACCGCTGTCTACAAGCATTATGAGGAAGTATGTAGGGAATGATGCTGATCTTTTCTCCTCGGTGGGAGGGTCTGCTTGGGGAGAGGGAATCAGGGCCGCAGCCTCTTGTCGCCAACCCGTGCTCTATCTGGCATTTGAGGATCGCCCCTCAATTCTATCATGGGGGCAATCTTTGTGTCTCGGGCGGTGGACGTTTACTTAGCAGTAAAAACAGTGAGGTTCTTCGGATAAGCACGACAGGGCATCGTTTCGTCTGTCATGGTCGTCTTGAGAGCGGTGTGAGTAACTCTGCTCGTGTGTCCGTATTTCTGGCATTTGTACGATCATATCGGATGTTTTGTGAAGGGTATAACCCTGGTTTTGTCGTCATAAAAAGGTATGTCTATGTAGTTGGGTGGGGTGGGGCAGTTGAATTTCACCAGGAGGGCCGTGGTGGTTTCTTTTTGGTGTGATTTTTGCTTCAACTATGCAGTCCTCGTATTGGACGAGTCCGGTGATGAACTCGTCCGCCTCGTCCCTCGGGAGATCCTCTAAGTAAATCAAGGCCGAACTCATAAAGAAAGTCGAGTGTTCGGGAAATTTAGGGCCTTTATTGAACAGGTTGCGGTAATCAAATCGAAAGAATTGACTCTTCCTTGCATTCTTTAGTGTTCGGACGTGGTGAGTTTCGGTTAGGGGGAGAGTGATGTTATCAGTGAGGTTAGAGGCAGAAACACACGCGCAGGTCGCGGGTTTCTTGGCTTCTATACTCCTAATCAACTCCAATAGTTGGATGTTCAAAGCTGCCAGACCGTTTTCGAGTGTAGTGAAACGTTCTTCTATTTCATTGTAAGGCGCTGAGTAGTTCTCAGTGTCCAACTCGGGAAGGCCCATCATTTTGTAAAGGTTGCTTAAAGTATTCTGTAGTATTCATTGTTATTCTCGAGAAGCGCTCATTGTTGCCATCGTCTTTGGCTTGGTTCAGGTCTCCTGTCGATGAGAAAGTTCTGAGCCTAAACGTAGCCTTAAAATTAGTCTTAAAAAAAATTGTACTAATTTTCTATACATATAAACTTTTCTTGTTTTTTTTCAATTGTTTCGATTATAATTTTAAAACATCGGTGTCAGTGGGGATGAAACCATTAACTGAAAGGGAGGGACAGTGGAGGATCTTTCTTATTCAAACTTATTTACACAGAGGGACAAATGAAATTTTGGTGTTTAACGAGGACGCCACGGGAAGGCGGGTGAACCTGGGATACTCCCGGGGTATACCCCTGAGGTGCCTTAATGCTCTTAGGAGATGGTAGTTGATCTCTCCAAGTTGAAAACTTCAACCTTTACGAGACTATATTTGGTTTCTGATCGATATTCGGGTTTGAGCGGTGACCAGCACTTATTTTGATACAGCAAAAAAATGAGCTTCTATACACAGGAAACTTCTAAAGTTTGTAGCTTAGACGCAAAGAACAGTATGCGTTGCAGCTTAGACGCACAGAACAGTATGCTTTGAAGCTTAGACGCGAAGATCAATATGCTTTGTAGCTTAGACGCAAAGAACAGTATGCTTTGTAGTTTAGACGCGACAAACAGTTTGCTTTGTAGCTTAGACGCGAAGAACAGTATGCTTTGAATCTTAGACGTGAAGCACAGTAAGCTTAGACGCAAAGAACAGTATGTTTCGTAGCGTAGATGCGAAGAACAGTATGCTTTATAGTTTAAATGCGGAGAAGAGTATGATTTGTGGCTTAGACGCAAAGAACAGTATGCTTTGCAGCTTAGACGCAAAGAACAGTATGCTTTGCAGCTTAGACGCAAAGAACAGTATGCTTTGTAGCTAAGACGCAAAGAACAGTATGCTGGAGCTTAAACGCAAAGAACAATATGCTTTGAAGCTTAGACGCGCAGAACAGTGTTTTGTAGCTCAGACGCGAAGAACAGTATGCTTTGTAGCTGAGACGCAAAGAACAGTATGCTTTGGAGCTTAGACGCAAAGAGCAGTATGCTTTGGAGCTTAGATGCAAAGAGCAGTATGCTTTGGAGCTTAGACGCAAAGAACAGTATGCGTTGTAGCTTAAGCATTCGACAGTGTAAGCCATACAATTATTTTCGGCAAGCTCCGCAACATTGGAATTGACCCTACTTGGTTCGAAAGTTATCTGATAAATCGACAACAATCAGTTAAACTCGATAACGCAACCATGTCAAATTCGGCCACAGTTGCCTTTGGGGTTCCTCAAGGTTTGATACTTGGCCCTTTGTTGTTCCTGGTTTTTGTAAATGACATCGACTGTAAATTACCAAAAAATCAAGCAAAAATGGTAATGTACGCCGATGATGTTCAAATATTGCTTTCCCGAAAGCCGTCGGATCTGAATGCACTAAAAGACGACGCTGAGACAGCCGTAACTAATCTGAAATCTTGGTATGATAAAAATGGACTCAAGCTCAACTCTGAAATAAAAAAATGCCTCTTGTTCGGCTCAAACCCAAAAAGAAAAGCAGTTCTAATAAATTTCTCTATCAGGATAGGCAAATCTGACATTCCTGTTGAAGATGAAGTTATAAATCTGGGAGTATGGTTTGATCCCGATCTTTCCTTCAAACATCACAAAACTACTCCGTGTTCCAAGCTGAATGGAACACCTTTGTTCCTAAACTCCGCAAAAAAAGAATTGGATTTCAAATCAAGATTACTGATTGTACACGCTTTAATATTTTCTCACATTAACTCCTGTCTTTCAATTAGGGAGAAAATGCATCAACACCCAAAGAGAGAAAGTACAATGTTGTATAAATTTTGCAGGAAGTATAACATGCGATGGTAACCACAGAAAACGAGACCACGTAAGTTCTCTCCTCGAAAAATTACAGTGGCTCAATATCGACAACAGACTGGCACTCCATGAGTCGATCCGAATTCATTAAGATCTTCTAGAAAAACATTCACCCGGCAGCCAAAGACATATATTCTCGAGGTGAAAAGAACAATAGATTCACAAGAAATAATGATACTCTGCACATTGAGCACAGGAAAACAGAAAATGCCTGTCAAGCTTTTTTGATTACTGGACCAAAATCCTGGAACAACCTCCCAACAAGCCTCATAAATCTTGAATCCAACAAGTCCTTCAAGAATAGGCTTAATGAACATCTGTTGACCGATCAATTCAAAACAATAACTTTGCCAACAAACACAAGCTAAATGCATAATACCAATAACCAGCAATGCCTTTCTGTTCATGAGCGACCACCAACAACCACCACCATAACTCTCAACATTGAGACACCATCTAATCGTTTTTACTCAGACGATACATATGTTTTCTATTTTGTTACCGATCACAATTGTCTTAGCCAATTACCATAAGCGTTAATTAGCATTTTGTCTATTTCTATATTTTAAATGTTCCAGTCGTTTTAGTATAGTGAAAATACGAACTCAGTTTTTTCAAGGAATGATAGGCAACTTCTAACTTGACAAAGATTTACTTGACTTCAATATAATTAATTGCATTATTTCTAAAAATTACCTTACAATTTTTGATGTTACAATCATTGCCTTATAAGCTAACATTTTACTTGTCTACTATAACAGATGTATATTTATCTAACTTGTGTACTCCAGCATTGTATTATTTCTGATTGTCAATCATTTAATCATTTCCTAGTGGTCTTAAAGTGTGTATTTGTATATTCAATTGTTTGGCATGTATTTTAGGTATGATTTTCTCTTGCATAACTTATGTCGCCTATTCACCCCTTCATTATTAATATAATGATTTAGACCCATCCTTACAATATGTTAGTGCTTTTCGATTTTCTCAACCCTATATTGTATTCATATTTTCTGTATAACTCATGTTATCCATCCATATCTTTGTCATCGTACAAAAATGTTGTTGTAGTGTGGACTATTTTTTATTTTTCGTTTTTTTTTGTCAGCCTGTTTTTACAGAGACTTCTTCATGTCTCTGGACATCTATCATTATAAGTCTGCCACCTCTGCTTCCTGCTTTGTATTTTTTTTTTGCATGTGTGCGTGTTGCATATCAATTTGCTTGTTAATGTCTCAAATCCAAAAAACTATTGATCCCTATTTGTTGTTCATGTTTGCTTAATGTTTTTCTTTCTCTTCCATTTGTTCTTGTTAAATTATTCATGCATGCATCAGATAACGTAAAAACAGAGTTTCTGAGATTCCCCCGGCCAGTCGGTGTTGGAGAGGTCCATCTACCTGCCCATATTATTATTTTGCCTGCGCCACACTATCGCCTATGAGCTGCCCACTTCATTATCTGCTTTTATAATTTTCACTCATGGTGAGTAATGCAAGAGCTTCCAAGTTGTACTTTTACATCTTCTGTGTGAGTTCAAGTTCTATTGGGTTCTATTGTCTTGATAATTGTGAAGTGTTACGCTAGTATCTGTTTTAATTAGATGCACTTCAGTTGAAATTATACTCACTTTATCTGGCAGTACCAG
>SDVV010034291.1:0-11191 GCA_016164225.1 Gammarus roeselii
TATGTTCCGAACATGAATGCTTACCGGTGGATAATTTCAAGACACATGTCCTCGAACGCGTAACCTAGTTTTGCGAAATTCCTCGATTTCAATTTACTGAATATTACAATATGATGTTGAGCTTTGTCTTTGATTTCGCAGACGAACTCCATGCTAGGAAACTTTTTGACATTAAACGCAGCATGAGATATATTATTTCGGGGGAATATCAGAATGTACGAATCTTTTTAATATCATTAATATCTCGCTGACTCTCCCTGACGAGATCTCAAGACATCCTTTCACTTTCGTCTCTAAAGCAGATGAAACGGTTCAAAACTTTTCCTGACAAACGTTTTCTGTAACGCTTTGAGAAAGACTTCAGACCGAATAAACTCAAGCGCGCCACTTCGGATTAGGTCGGGAAAAACTTTCCGCGGTGTCGGGTCTTTTGGGAACGAGACAAAACAAAGCGGAAGGGGAAAACAACTTACGTAATGAAATGAATGGAAACATACAGGTATGTTAGGAGAGAAGAGTAGAAGAAGATTGCTTTGATCTGAAACAGATTGTCCAAATAAGGGTACCTTCATATCAGGTAATTCAATAAAGATGAAATCACCTTCGGCCAATCCACAGCAGCCCATTACCAACGGTACCGCGCCATTCATTTCTGGGGCCGTAGCACCAGAACTATTGTGGTTATTAAATTGAAAGAGTTAGAACAGCATTATTTTTAAGAACCTACTGAATGCAAGCATATACGATCGTAGTGATATATTCTTCTTTGTATGTTTCAAATTTTACAATTATTGAAATGACACTAGAGCGGACTATAAAATATGTAAATCATATTACATGTGTTCGAAGATTTCATGTTTTGGTTCCAGTTATATTTCAATTAATAATAACTCTCGTATGATGCAATTCTCAGACATGGAGCTTTAGGTGTGAAGCGGATACAGGCATCCACTATTCTTGCATAATATGTATGTTAACTTAGACTATCGAAAACAAAATAAATTGTAATATGAACCCGTTTTTATAACTAGCCTCAATAACTAAATCTATTCCTGGAGAAAATTCAATCCATACTAAGTTATATCGTCTCACTGCTGTGCAAACTAGGCTGCATGGTTACTGCCACACTAACTTTTTAGACGACAGCTATTTTTGGACAGGGTTCCGTTAGTTGAAACGAACTTTAGATTGGAGTAAGTTACAATGCACGCAGGGCAACGACTCGCTAATGAATTGGATAATTTTGCTAAGATTATGATGATTATCTACTTCCTAAATTGATCCTAAAACGATTTGAATATCCGATGAGCATAAAATGCAGATACACTTACAAAGGAATAGTTTGCTTCATCTCCAATTTCGACACCATCACGTATACCAACAGACTGAAGAAAAAACACCCATTTACAAAATCACAAACAGGAACTCCCTCATAAATACACCAGCATTATAATGATAAATTCAACTCACGTTTCTCTACGTGAGTAGGATTTAAATTTACAAACAAGTTCAATACTTTCAACGTTTTATAGAATGGTTTCCATTGTTAGGACGCGTTCAATGTAATGGCCTAATGTGCTAGGTCGCGTGTGAAATGGTATGATAGTGTCGGTCATAGATAAGATATAAATATAAATAACAAAGGTTATTCATACACAGATGGTGTGTTCTTCGTTTGAAACAATAAATTTATACATAGCAAATCTAAAATAGGTAAAATGACAAGCTTCGAACTTGTAACTAAGTAGCTGGACATACGAACACGACTATTGCCTAAATATGTCATGACGAGAGCTACAAGGGTAAATTTTAATAAACACAATAAATATGCACTGTATCCTGTTGACATCAGGAGTTGCAATTTGACAGTGGGATCATTTATATAACAATTAGTTAGGTAGCAAAGAATGCGACGGTATGAGTGGGTCTGTGCAAGACAGAAAGTCACTTACCAAAATAACAGAGAAATTATTATTATTATAATATAAATCAACTTAAAAAGGTTTCTTCGTACACGAGTGGTGTGTTATTCTCGTGGAACATTGAGCTCCCTAACGAGTCACGACGAAAGAGCTATCAAGGTAGATTTGAGGTGCACAATAAGTATGCGTTTTATCCTACTGAGATACGGTGTTGCTATTTGACTTCGGAATCTTTTTCTTAGTAATTAGTATGAATTCTATAGTTCAAACCCGCAGCCCAATTAATTGAACAGCAAAGAGTGTGACGGTATGGGTGGGTCTATATGAGTTAGGGAACCACTAACATAAGAAACAATAAAAAAATACAGATATTGACATTTGTATGCATTCATACACAAGGCTGTGTACTATTTTTTTGAGGCACGGTAACAGAGGCCATACGTATACACGGAGAAACATATATATCTAGATTAAGTATAAACAGTACATACATATGCACAAAAACACGTAGAATGCCTATTGAACAATAAAATAAATAAATATGCGCAATCAGTCTGGAGTGCGAGGAATGATAGGCGGGACCATCAGGTCGGATTAGGTGACAGTCTTTACAAGTGTCAAAGGGTCTTAGCGTGTGGATTGGCTTACGTGAATTTGGGAGCTCATATACAGATGGAATGGTATTATTGTACCGCTATTAGTCTATACATAGATATGCACACTTTTAAGATTCATATGAGGATGGATATACAAATTTAAAGTACATCTGATGATAGACGCAATAATAAGTTACATATGATGATGTGTCAGGACCTTATGGCGTTCATCACATCGTGTAACCAAGTGAGTGAACTTGTGAGTGGCCGGTAGCGAACATCTCACTTTTAGCTGAGCATGAGTATTTACTTCTCCGAAACAAGGCCAGAAACAGGAGAAATAGCCAAGTATATTCAAACTACATTATAAATTGGCGGTCCATCCTGATAACACATAGCATTGAATTGCGATCAGACATTATGTTGTAAAGCGTAATTGGTTGATCATCTGCCTGATACGTTGGAAGGCAAAGGTTGTCTGGTTATGTGTGGGTGTGAGTTAGAGGATCTCTGCCACACATGATATGACAATTTTAACTACATTGTATGTCTTCCAGCAGACTATGTCTACGAATGCGGACACAATAATGATGATACCAACAAAAACGGACCAATAAATGTAATATCATTTCAGAAATTTGATAGCTAACAATAGTTGATGTATAAGCAGTCGCATCCCTCAGTTCTGTGCGGGTATCTCATTTCCTTTTTTTTCGCAGCGACGGTGGAGGGGACATCGGTGTCGGACAATTTCTAGATTGCATTGGCGTTGAGTAAAATGACCTAACTACCCAGAGTCTACTCGGAGCAACGTCCAATGAAACGGGACCTGATGTCCCCCATTTAGTCTGTACAATATCAAATAACAAGAACGGTGGTGTACTAGATAGTTGTTCCCCGAAAATGAAGCAAACTTAAACAAGATCTAACTGGGAAAAACATTTTGAATCAATTTTCTTTAGAGATATTTATAAATAATTTTGATGCTTCTGGGTTAGATTTTGATCAGTTTCGTTACATTCAATGAGCATTTCATTAAAACCATAATGAGTTTTCCCCCTCGCTATATCATTTTTCCAATATCAATGATCACAGCCAGTAGAACGATCGCCATTCTATTCGGGCTACTCATTTCAGATTGACAACAGAGGGAATTTCAACCGAAACATTTCCTCCTTTTGATATTTCAGCAATCTAGCCAGTCAATGTGTACAGTAGCTGAAGAAAATTAGTTTAAGATTGAGAATTAAGAAAAATATTCAATGATCATTCTCCGCTCGATTTTTGAACTACCCGGAAATTAAATTGATATTATCCATTAAAAAGCTCTGTCCAGATATATTGCAGTGGAAAATTTTTACGTGAAGTTAAATTCCATGTGAGAAAGTAGAGTTTATTTCATCGGTTATAGACTAACTCTAAACGAATTTTCTTTCACAACTGTACATCAGTGGCGTTTGCCAGCTAGACATGTTCTGACCAATTTCAATACGGTGTTCTTACATAACAGGATAGAGTGAGGATAAGGTGAGAGAGCCTAGTGTCAAATGATCAAAGTGAGCTGTTTCTACTCAGTATTTAAGGCTTGGTGAGTTTGGCCTAACATCTCTTACAGGAGTTAATCGCGATATCTTCCTCGTAACATTCACCGTTAGTAACTGTATAGGTTAAAGGTTCCAAATATTATCTGTGCTGGGCATCTCTAACTGATACAGTTTCTGGCAGTAAATACTCTGTTTTGAACGACAAAACTATTTAACACACCCGCAGGATCCAAAGTGAAAAAACTTACGTCAAAAAAATAATCAACATCGCATAATCATCGTCTACAATCAGAACCAGAAGTCGTCATCAAGATTGGAAGCTATTTTAATAGTTTTTTTTTGTTCCCTGAACGACTCCGGAAACGAAATCCTTGAACCATTTGATCTTCAGTAGTGATGTTATCTGCATAAATTTAACATTATTGGAATAGCTTGGCAGAGAATATAATATCACTATTCACTGAATGATTTTTCCAACTCAGTTTGTGAAGGCAACGAAAACTTCAACTCACAATAGCATGAGAGCAATTCCGATTTCCATTTCGAGACGCCCTGCACACGTTTTTTCTCCAGATAAACGCTCTGTAAAACACTGGATAAACAGCGTTCTGAATAACCCTTCAGATTAGAACAGAGAAGATTTTATGCCATTTGAGGAAGAAGATAAAATGGAAATCTAGTACATTGCTGGCCACATAGATACATGTTTATCTGATCTAAGTTTGTGACTGAATTGTAAGAGGATTGTTTAGCCCGGTATTAAAAGGAGAACTCAAATGATATTTACCGTGCGCTGGATCATTTATTTTATCTCTGAAGAAAATTCATCTGTTTATTAATATAATTTTTCAATTCAAAATTTGTTCGTCGAATATTGATAATTCGTTATTGTTTTGTAATGAGGCCGCATTTGCATCGAGCAAAGTTTAAATGTTTGCATCAGAACATGCATCAGAGTTGGGTGGGAGGTGAGTGCTTGGTTCCCAGTGAAAATGACACGTATAAAATGTTGTGTTATGTCTCCTTGGCTGTTCAATCTCTAAGCGGACCAAATGGGTGAAGCTGGAAATTTACTCAGATGATGTTTGCAGATGATGTGGCAATACTGACTAATTCGGAAAAGCTTTTCACAGTAGTTTTGAAGTTTGGTAAAGTGTGTGAAAGGAGAAAGATGTCCGTCAACGGGGAAAAAGTAAGGTAATGAGAGACTCGACGAAAGATGATGCGAGAGGAATCAGTGACCGCCCAAATGAAGATGTTGGAGCAAATTCATTAATTTAAAGTACTGTTCTCCAATGTGAAGAGGCTGGGCAAGCTCAAACTGATAAGACTAAATGTTGGCCGCACTGAATGGTGTTATGAACTGCAAAACTTTGTGTATGGAAAGGATGGAGTGGTAGTTGTCGTAACTATTCTCTACGGGCGGGCTAAGATGCGGAGGGGGAGCCTGGTGTCAAATGACCAAAGTGAGCTGTTTCTACTCAGTATTTGAGTCTTGGTGAGAGGAGAAGAGCAGGAAACGATTTATTGTTTTCGAGATAGCTAGGCCACATGGTGAGGATGGATGGCGGGTGATTAGTGAAACGGGTGATGAAAGCGAAGATGAGTGGGTGACGGTCTAGCAGAGGATTGTCGAGTCGCAGTGTCGAGATTTGATTTGACTTGATTTGATTCTCATTTCCACCTGAGCCTCAACGCGAGTCATAATAGGCTCCCTCGTTGGGCTCGATTAGCATGGATTCCAGTAGGCTCGCACGCCTCAGCGTGCGAGAAAAAAATCGCTGTTGAATTTATAGAAAGTTGAAAGTGTTAGCAATGTCAGACGCACGCTGGTGCGCACAAGGAAAACGCTTAGACGAAGCGGATCTCCACTTCCAATAATCTAGAACTTCAAGAGTAATATGTACGCACGCCAGTGCGTACAGGTAGCATCGTCGAGACTGGTACAAGGTTTACGGCTACACGGACAAAGTCAGCTCCGACAGCAACGCAACAAGCCAAACGATTATAATACACTTCTTGTATTCAGGTAAAATTCATACGAAACGAATCCTCGCCTCCAATCATTTAGAACTTCAAGGGTAACATATACGCATGTTAGTGTGCACAAGTATCATCGTTGAGACTGGCACAAGGTCCACGGCTAAATGGACAAAGCCAGCGCTGACAGCAACGAAACACAATGTTTACAGCTACTCGGTCTAGTTTAGTATAGGTACAATTTGTTTATTCAGGTAAGATGAAGACTCAGGCGAAATGAATCCCCGCCTCCAACCACTCCAAACTAAAAGAGTAACATGCACGGTCACCAATGCGCACATATAGTACCGTCGAAATTGGTTCAAGGTCTATGACTTCACGGATTAGATCAACTCCAACTGCAACGTCAAAAGGTTTTATAGCTGCGCAGTCTAGGTCAACCCCAGAAACTGCATATGGTCCGTGCACGCGCGAGAGAGAACATACTGATGAGAAAAACACCCATTCACAAAATCACAAACAGGAACTTCCGCGCAAATACACCAGCATTATAATGATAAAATTGAGGATCGTGAAGAAGAAAGAAAGGGCAGGTTCGTCATAGGCAGAAAAACTGCTCAGATTATTGATTTCTCACTTATTCTTATTGTTTATGAGGATAGGGTGGGGGGAAAAAAAGGTCTCCTGGGTCTCAAAAGAGCCCGATGAATCCTGGAGGGCAACCCCAGTCTCCCGGGTCTTCCCGAGCTCCCCGGATCCCCCCAAGACCCCTCGTCTCAGCTCATCTCAGCTTGTCTCGAATCATTTCGGCCAGTCTCGGCTCGTCGCGACCAACTCGACTCGCCTCAACATGTTTCGACCGATCTCGATGCACCTCGACGAGCCTCGACGTGGCTGTCCCCTCTGCGCTAGTTCTCATGTGAACTGTAATAATAACATTTTTCACTCGGGCATTTTAGGGAGGGAAAAAAATGTTGCCGTCACCTCTGCCGTCGCCTCGGCAGAGGTGTCTCGGGTCCCTAAAGAGCCCGACGAATCCCGAAGGGTAACTTAAGTTCCCCGATTCCCCCAAGCTTCCCGCGTCCCTAGTCTTAGCTCATCTCGGCTTGTCTCGAATCATTTCGGCCAGTCTCGGCTCGTCGCGACCAACTCGAGTCACCTCAACAAGTTTCGACTGATCTCGACTCACCTCGACCAGCCTCGACGCTGCTCTCTTCCTCTGCGTTAGTGATCATGTGGACTGTAATAACAAATTTTTTTACTCAATCATATTAGGGTGGGAGTGGGGTGGCAGAGGCGTCTCTGGTCCCAAAAGAGCTCGGCGAATTCCGGAGGGTAACACAAATCATTGGGTCCCCGAGCTACCCGGGTCTCCTCGTCTCAGCTCATTTCGGCTTGCTTCGCATCATTTCGGCCAGTCTCGGCTCGTCGAGACCAACTCGAGTCGCCTCAACATGTTTCGACTGATCTCGACGCACCTCGATCAGCCTCGACGCGACCCTTGCACTCTGCGCCAGTAATCCGCGGACTGTAATAGTATATTGTTTTACTCATGTATTTCACATACATACATTTTTCTGTGTATGAGTTTTACAGCGTGGTGAGAGGGAAGCAGGGGTCGCAGGGTTCAGAGGGGCCTCAAGCGGGTCCCAAAGTTTCTCAGGGTGGTCCCAAAAGGACTCAAGGGTGTCCCAAAGGGCCCCGGAAGGGTCCAAGTGGGTCCCCCCAAATCGTCCTGGCCTTCCAAGACCACGGGTTCCCGAAACCCCCTGGTTCCCCGAGTCCCGCGGGTCCCACGAGTACCCCCCATTCCCGGGTCACCTAGTCTCAACCAGCCTCGGTTCGTCTCAACTGGTCGCCTCGCCAGTCGACACGTCTTCACTCGCCTCAAACTGCCTCGACTCGCCTCGTCCCCTCCACGCACAGTGCCACTCAAAACAATCACTCTCTAAGATCAACATCAACATTATTTCACCATTTAGCCATTAAAACGCCTAGCTGTGGTCGGACATTCATTAGGCGCCCGGGAGAGCTCAAATTCTTCCACCGTAGGTTGGACTAGACTAACTAGCACACTGCATTGTCCACGTAGGGCCCTTGCCTGCGTCTAACTATACATAATTATATAACTAAGACAAAATTGATCATCATGAAAAAAGGGCACAAATAAATAATAGACCTCACGAAATAAAAAATTATAAAATACTTAAATAAAGTGTTAATGTTCTATAAAATGAATAATCATCCATCCACCCAAGGTGTGTAAGAAATATGCTGATTCAGATAATAACTGGTACGGGAACTTGACCGTAGCCTCAGCCAAGTCTCATGAGGGGTCGACGAATCAGGATGGAAACAAATGGCTCTGATCAGATCACCGGGCCTTCTCGATGATGCTTCTCCCTCATATATGTAGGCAAAACATTCGTAACTCAGTTAGTATACGGCACGGAAACAAGTGCACGCCAGTGCGCACAGATAGTATCGTCGAAATTAATACAAGGTCTATGGCTTCACGAAGCAGATCAACTTCAACCGCAACGCACCACAAGGTTTATAGTTACGCGGTAAAGGTCAAAAACAGAATTTACATATGGTCCGCGCATGCACGAGCAAGCAGTAGCTGTTCAGCACAGGGCGTATACGAACGTGATAAGCCAAGATATTGTTTCTAAATTTGCGTATTCCATTGGTACAAAAATGTGTCTTTTCACTTCTGATATTTTTGACCGAGAACTGTCTTAGTCAGCAGACCATGTGAGAGAAGAGCGTTTAAGGACGACTGACTTGCCTACAACACGCCGCAACTATTAGGGAGATGGTGTTGCTCGTGATTTTTTGGATCATCAATATTTTTCTTTAGAATAACAGCAACTGCTTCTGCAAATGTTAGTTGGAAATGAAGTGGAAGTATGATAAAATTGAGTTGACTACCATATTTATTCCACATATTTATTCCACCAACGCGTCAACGCTGAACCATTAACAACGGAAATGATATTAACATGAGGAACTATGCAGGTATGTGAAAAATCAAAGAATGAATGGGACATCAAATCCCATTGCTTTTTATTCGAAACCCTAATCGATCAGATTTTGTGCATGTCAACAACAGAACTTCCATCAGATTACTTCTGATTGAAGACTGGGTGTTCGATAATAACCCCGTCCTTGACCTGTCAAACGGTGTCCACCTCTTTTAGTGCTGGGTTATTACAGGTAGATTCCCGACAACTAAACATGTTGTGGAAATGCAAGATAAGTTCCGGCCCTGGGCCACCTCTTAATGCATCGCCCATGGATTACTACTCATTGCGCAATAAAAAAAATTGTAGCGACGTTCTTGAAAGGGTTGTGTTGTTCTGTAATCACTCGGAAAATAATTAGGTAACCTGCAAATAACCCAGCGCAACATTTTTCAAACTTAAGGGTGCCCCATACTATTCCGCTACTTCCACCATAAGCCCAGTACTGACGGATCCGGCACTAAAATGTTGACGCAAACCGAAATAACATTCCCAGTTGCGGAACAAGGTGTCTACATAATAAAAAATAGCTCACTAGCCCGAAAAACCTGAAACCGTTCAATAGACCTCACAAATAAAAAACCGAGAAGATCAATGAACTAGACGAAAAATTATAGTGCGTTATAAACGCTACGTTAACTTCTTACAGCGCCAGCAAACGAATTATAATCGTAGTTGATGATCAAAACTAATCAGGAACTGAGTGAGAGAAACGATCAAATTTATTTCAATATCAAGTCGCTCACAATTCTGTAGACCACAGATATAATCTACAACGTAAATCCTTAATTCTATGATGTTCGATTGAATACCCCCCCCCCCCTAGATTATGGAAACGGCGGGGGGTAAAATGAAATAATACCAACCTAGATTGGTTATTTGAGATGTCTTTTAGAATGTCTCTTATTTATGAACGATAGGAAAATGTCTTTTCATGTTACGCAATCACAAAGGATCCTCATAAAATATGGCAAGGCAGGCCAGTGTTTGTAGAAGCAGAAACTCGCCGTTTTTTGATTTATCAACTCTGAAATTCTGTCTTGTGTGATACATGAAAATGTTCATTTTTTGAAATAGCTCTGATCGGTAATATTCGAGGCTGTGAATGCCGCAACTCCTGCGGCATGATTCAGAAAGGTATTCCACCAGCACATTGTCGAGTAGAGCTCTTGACCATGCAAAAATATTTGCAATCAGTCAAATGGAAATTGACTTTTGATTCCTGCTTATTACGAGACCGGTTTTGATGTTGCCTACTGTCAAGTTTTCCGATGTCAGTAAAAAGATTCACTCCAACATGACCGCTCATTGCAATGCTCAATCAAACAGATTTTTGAGAATGTCCTGGACCATACACATTTCGCCGTTCATTGGATGTAGAAAAGGGTGTGTTTTGGCTAGAGACGTCGAATCATCCTTGCAGCCAGATTTGAGCAATGACCTTCCCCGTCTAAATCAGAGTCGTTGCCCCTGAGCTATTGAGTATTGGAAGATGCACAGTAGATTTAGCGTTTGTTTTTGCTAGATGTCAGTTTATTAGTTTTTGACTATGACAAATATGAATCCTTGTGCTTCGATCATTGATGATGTGGTTGGACTGAAGATATTGTCATGTGCGATTATACACTTATGCATATTCAATGACCTTGAGATGAATCTGTCAGAATGCGCCACCACTTTTTTCATTGATTACGTTGATAATTTCACCTTTGCCGAATAAAAAGTGAGTGGACTGAATGTGAAAAGTAGAGCCGAGGATTTCCAGCAGGCGTTGAAGGAAGAATATGACAACTTGAGAGGACAGGATCTGAGAGATGTGGAGGAAGAATGGGAGACGTTAAGGGATGCGTTGCTGAGATGTGCGAAGAAGGTGTGAGGTGTGCGCCGTGTGGGCGAGTGCAGGAGGAAAGGCTGCGAGTGGTGGAACGAGGTCAAACTGGCGGTGGCACGGAAAAGATGTGCGTTTGAGGAGTGGTTGCAGGTGAAGTCGGAGGTGGCTTGTGGAAGGTACAAAGAGAGGAGAAAAGAGGTGAAGCGGGTGGTGAGGAGAGCCAAAAGGGACGCTGATGCCAGGTGGGGCAGACGGTTGTGCCACAATATTGAGGAGAACAAAAATATGTTCT
>SDVV010034292.1:0-11191 GCA_016164225.1 Gammarus roeselii
ACGTTCATTTCTGGAATTGCCTTAACAACTAGTTGTCTTACATCATGAGGAAACTACCGTTACAACGATAGATTGATTGCACTAGCATTACATTGAATTTGAAAAAAAATAACATAGAAATCCTCTTATCGTACTATCCCTTGCGGTAAATATTTAATGAATGATCTCTAATTGCGGAAACAAAGAAATTAGCAAACGCAAAATGCGTCTCAGTGAATGCTAGCACGTCCCCATGGGGTAAGAAAGACACAATTTTGTTATTGTGAAGGAAACATCTCCACGCAACTCCCCAAATGCGTGCAAAGCACAATTACATACTTAGGCTATTGCCATATAAATACAATCTAGCCGCTATGCATTCATACAAATGCAGAAAAATTAACATCATTGATCGGAAAAATGAATGACAGTTAAACGCGGTCATTTCGCCTTCCAAGAACGATACAATGAACGGCGTTCCATTTTCGGCACCAAAGACGGGAACTTCAGCTGCGTTTCTATCAATATGAACGCCGTATTACACTGGCTACCGATGAAACGTTCGTACTGTAACGCACCTTTTGAGCAGGAAGGCATTGGCAAGGGCAATAAATGATACCAAGACAGGAAGGCTTTGCAAAGACCTCTTCGTCGAGTACGTCCGTAAAATTACGAGCGTTCGCATGCTGGCATCATCGACCTCCCTATGAATTTGAGGCAAATAATCCCTATCATACATCGTTGTCAGGATTCAACGATAGGTTTCATTTGGTAGCTGGTTAAGATATAATGTAGTAACGTAGAGTACAATAGCCACCATTTTAGTCAAGTACACCAGACCAGTATCTTAGACGCGATTCAGAACGGATGGATCCAAACCTTCTGCTGCTCATCTTGCTGCTGTTTATCGTCACTGGCATTACTCTTGAAGGGAAACGTCTGTTGATGGAGGGACAGGTTTCCAACATTAGGAATGTGCGAAATGATTCTCAAATGACACAGGAAGTTTCTATGCCATGATTCTTTGTTGGCAATAACATATCTCATTTTATCATAAATAAATCGGAACACATCTACGTGCGGATGAACGAATTAAAAAGGGGAAAAATCCTTCAAGATTACTTATGGTTTTACACATCCAAAGTGAATAAAATGACCAGTTAAATGGCTATTCAATTCAGAGGACACTTCATTAGACTATGAATTTATCCGTGGAAATTTATGGACAATCTGGTGAAAGGGAAACACTGTACCCACAAATAAAAGCTTTTCCCATTGGTGTCTTTCACATTCACTTCTGTTCGTCTAAACAACAATAATATCATTGGAAAGACATTTTCAAGTTCGGTCTGCCATCACATTGTAGAAGTGTGCTGCGTATCTTCCTACCTGTTGTAGGTTGTTTGTGTAGCATGCCCTCTGTATTCACTGTCTCGTTGCTTAGCAGCCCATTGTAGATACAGAAGGTCCAAGTGAGGCCGGAGTGACCGGAATAGCTTCTCTTTTATGCACGGTTACAGTAGAAATTGGTAAAATCTTCGTTATTAACTTGTACTCAAACGATATTTATTTTTTGGGAGTATTAGTGAACTCTGATGAATTATCTTGCGAAGTTGTGTGACATTTGAGAAGTATGTTCGAGGCAGCTCTGGGACACTCCTAACTGGGAGGCCACGTGGTACATACTAGGTTCATGGTAAACTCTTTGAAAGACTTCTATTCTCTTCCGTTTGCTGTGTTGTCGACCCTTCCAATTGTGTTGTTTCTGACCTCTACACTTTGTGATGCAACTGACCCTTCGATTTGTGGTGTTACTGACCCTAAACTAGTGCTGTTGCATCAAGGGTTAGTAACACCTGCACTGCGAGGCGTTAGTTACCCCTCACTATAAAATGTTGCTGGTATTTCACTTGTGCTGCTAAAGAACCTTCACTTTGTGGTGTCGTGGTTCTTTACTTTGAGGTGTAGAAGATCCTTACCTTTGTGGTGTGGCAGATCCTTCACTTGTCGTAACGCTGACCCTCCACTTTGAGGTGTCGTAGAACCTTCTTTTTGACGTGTTACTGACTTCTTCTTGTGGCGCTGTTCCCAACCATTCTTGTCGGGGTGCTGATATTTTCCCCTTTGTGTTGTTCCTGACTCTTCATTTTGTGACGCAATTGGCCCTTCAATTAATGGTTTTGCCTGTTCATCACTTTGTGGTGTTTCAGGTCCTCCACTTTTTGGTATTTCTGGCTATTCTGCATGAGGTGCTGCCATCGCTACCGAAGCCTACATCTCTTATTTCACAGCTTTCGCCTAAATTTGTACTACCACTTTAGTAGCCTACATCTCTATTATCATTGATGCAGCCTACACCTATACTGACACTGCTTTAACCTACACATATACTGACACTGCTCTAGCCTACACTTATACTATCGTTTTTCTAGGCTGCACTCTACTATCACTGAAGTAGCCTACATTTATACTGTCAATGTTGTAGCCTATATATATGTCTCTACTGTCAGTGCTGCAGCCTACACATCTACTGCCACTGTGGTATCCTACACCTCTACTTTCACTGTTGTAACCTACACCAGCTAACTCCCCATGCTATTAATTCCCTGATGGAGATGCGAGTCATTCATCAGACAGATTGTGAAGATTGTGTTGGTGATTAGGAATCAAATTTTGAATAACTTCCATTTCACGTTTTGTACATTTTTTTTGTGAAGTATTAGGTCAAAATTTGTCCTAGTTTGTATAGAATTCAATAACTGTGAAGTGTTATAAACTCAACTATTAAAGCTAATCTTATCCGCTCAGTCAATGAGCGCGAGGAGGATGACAAGGAGTTTCCGACTCCTTCTCTGTCTACTCCGCCAGGCTGAGCTTACACGTTTTCAAGTAGGTTGAGGACAAGGAGTGACTGGTGGGTCGTTTCTGTGAAGTTTTGGACAAGTTGGACAAGATCCAGATCGTCTTCCAGGGACTGCAGAGCCGGGGCGATGACGGAGAGGACAGGTGCCTTCTTCCTCGCGCACCAGCTACTCACGGGCATCGCCGAGTCAGACCGAGAGACCGACCGCAATCTAGGGGCGCGCGAGAAGACAAGCAGGTTTCGTGAGAATGGTGCCGACCTCGACCAACGATACAGACGGATTGTCGAGGATGTTAAGGTCGAGCGGGTAAAGGTGATGAATGGGTTGGTGGCTAAGAAGCAAGACCTGCAGTCCTTTGCATTAAATCTTAGTGAACACCTATGTTCCGAAATGGAGAAGTCCAGCAAGGGCCTGGCGGAAGCCACGAGAAACTCGTGGAAGTGAGTGACTTTGTATTTCATAACCTCTTGCTGGATGAAGCGGTATCCTGGAAAGGGTTTTCGGGGAGTACCCAAATTGATCGCGGAGAAGTCTTGGAGGTCTAGTTCAGACTTGCTACCGTGATGTACCGGGTAAGGGTGTGCAACGGCAGCTCGCATCCACCCCTAAACCCATGTCAGAGCCACCGTTACTGGATGTGAGCTGACAACTCGTAACCACCACTTAACCCATGTCCGGGCCACCTCATTTACCGTCCGTCCAAGAGGTTATCGGCTGCCCGGAAATCAAAGACCGGAAATAAGCCTATGACTCGGACATTAATATTCTGAAATCGAAACCACACCTTAACTTGTTGTGGCATCGTCGATTCTGAAAGATTTCAGCCGGTCTAGAACTGATATACTTTCGTGAATCCGCCCGCATTCATTATACCACCGAGGAACATCTCTGAAAGATCGACGGATCTGGACGGCGAAACTGAGACGCTTGTCATACGCGACTATCAGCCGACACCAAGCGCGATATTTGGAAGCCCGGTGCCACACTTGATAGGATCAGAGGCGCCCTTGCAAAGATAGAATGAAGGCACCAACGAACGGCGAAGCGGACAAGGTCGGAATATTTTATTGCCAAGTCTAGGTAAATAATTTCAGACTTTAAGTCAAAAACTAATCGAGTGGCCATCACAGCTATTCTACCACTAATGAATGATGTTGACGAGATGTACAGCAAACTTACCGATACAAATCGAGCGCTTGAAAACTTTTGCAAGTCCAAAGGAGTTTCCTTTATTACTTTGTTTGATGACTTTCAGGAAAGGTCCAATTTCTCCCTAAATGATGGCCTGCACTCGAATGACATAGAAAGTGTCAGACTAGGTAGGCACACTGCCCCACTAAAGTTCAAAAAAGTATTGTGTCCACAAGCAAGGGGGCCTACGTGCTTGTATCAGTCCGTTTTGGCCAAAAAAAATCATACCTAGAGGGGCATGTGACCTCTAGGGCTCTGGGGGAGCGATAACCAAACAGTCTTTTCAAGAGGAGGAAGCTGCGTACACGGAAGATGCGTCACAAGACTCACACGAGATTACTGACTTGGACCGTACAAATTGTATAGGCTTAAGGTAACTGAAAGGGGTGTCGTGATCCTGGAACACAGCCTCCAGGTCGAAACCCTGCTAATAAAGAAGCCGAAGACTGAGACACGCACCGTCCATAGGTCTTATTCTGCAACGCACAGTCCACACCTCTTCTCAAGGGCCCAGATGCATCAACACTATGCTGGTATCACGCAACCTACGGCCAACAAGCGCTCTTTGGCCTCACGCCTTGCACTGAAGTGGAGTTATACTCAGCACGTTGGTTCTCGAAGGAATCAGCTGATGCCAATTTATTTACTTTTTGAAAACTTTAACAATAAAATACGGTGCATCGAAACGCTTATTTCTTTGCTTCATGTTAGACGAGAAGCACAGCAAGAACTGTTGCTGTGCTTCAATCGTTGCACGCAAGATGGTAAATAAATGAATTATGGTCAATTAGTTAGAAATACTACTAGATCGATTCTGCAGAACGTGTTGTTATCAAATACGAGAACATTAAAAAGTTGCAATGATATATTGCAACCTGTCATTTAAACCTCAATTACTGCGTCATGCAATCGTTTCAATTCGCGCTGTTAGATTTAGATAAAATTTCATCCTGGTTGAGTGATGTTCATCACTAGGTAGTAAAGTCAGAATACCTAACCTTGTATTACTGGAGTATGGCCTTATTAGTATGATACTAGGTTTTGCATGTGGACATGAATATATCATTTGTGGTTCCCCTTACTCATTATTCTAAGTCTATGCAAATTTTATATTATGACGTTACGACTATTTGACGTCGAATTTTTGTACACTTCAGAAGGTACCACAGCTGATTAGAAGTTGCTGAGCACAAAATAGTGCAATTCACCATCAAAGTGCGCCGTCCTGATGAGCTATATGTTCCCCCAACTTTGCGCGAGCTGAACTTCCAGTTGATGAGAGAACAACTAAGGGCGTATACTTTTATTGAACAACTCAAGATAGAATACGCTTGATGCTTGCTGCCGTACCCACAAAGAAGACAATTGATCCTCCCGCTCAAAGAATCAGGCCCCCTTGGTGGAATGTCGAATCCGCATGGGTCTTACATCGTCGTGATCAACTGCACGCGCCACGATTTAAAGACACGTGGACGAGGCGGCAGCAGAATTGGGTCGCCTGGCGTGCAGGATAGCCAATGGGCTAGTCCGATCTTTCAAGCGCACTAAAGAGACAAACATTGCAGGCAGCGTCAAAGTGAACTCTAAGGATTTCTATCGCTACGTCAGTGAGCGAAAAATCCCTGGAGACTCGGTTAGCCCACTGATGGATGATTATGGTATCTTCACCTGAGAGCATTGCCAGTGTCCTGCATAGCTCCTTTTTCTCATTGTTCACAGTTGAAATCTCTGGCTACGAACGATATTTTGTTTATGCTGTGTAAGCTACCCGCAATAACTTTGTGTTCACGCATCAGAAAATAGTTAAACAACTCAAAAGGCTAAACATCTACAAATCGATTGGCCCCGATGCACACCACCCAAGAGTTTCAAGGAAACTCGAGAACATCTGGCGGATTCTCTGGTTCATATTTTCAACTTTTCAAAGGCAAGTAGCGAGGTCCTTGAAGGCTGGAAAGCTGTGAATGTCACGTGAATCTCTATGATAGGTGGCAACCGCCCAGAATTGATCGACCGGTCAGTTTGGCGTCAGTCGTGTGCAAAACCATTGTGAGATTAATACGAGATCATCTCGTCGATAACCTAGAAGACAGCCTGATTCACGACACTAAGCACGGCATCTGCCGAAAGTGGAGCTGTCAGACGAATCTGCTTGACTTATATAGCAAGATGATCAGCGTGAACGATTACCACAAGGCAGTGATGACATTCCAAAAATCCTTCGACAAAGTGCATCACAGAAGACTATTACACAAAGTCGCTGAGCCTGGCATCGGGGGCAACTCAGTTAGCTAAATGAGCGCCTTGCTAACAGGGCGCAATCAAATAGGTAAAATCGGCCAGGTGATGTCCGAGTGGGTCCCTGTCACCTCTGGGGTGCTTCAGGGCAACGTCTTGGGTCCGACATGTGTGGAAGACATAAATGAAAAACTTCTGTGCCAAGTGTCAAAATTTCCCGATGACTCAAAGTTCTGTCATGTAGAATGGAGGGAGCGGGACAGACTCACTATCCGACAAGATCTCGAAATGCTCATCCAATAGTAAGAAATTTGATAGATGCCTTTCAATGCTGCAAAATGTATTGGTATGCACATGGGATGTCACAATGCCAACGTCAATTACACAGTAGCAGAAAGCGATCTTGACATGGTCGACCATGTGAGAGACTTGACCGATTTAATTTCAAAAGACTTCAAATGGGCGCGCAGGTCAAGAAAAGACACAAAATAGCACATCGCAACCTTAGTTTTATCTCCCGTAACTTCCTCAGCAAAACGAAAGACATGGTGCTACCGCTCACAAGTCCCTAGTCCGTTTCCACCTCGAGTGTGAAGTACAGTTCTGGTTTCTACACATGAGGAGGGACATTGCCAAACTGGAACGCATCCAGCATCGGCTATCATGCTCATCCCGAACTACCCCACCACAGCTACGAAGACATGCTAATGAGCTTGCCTTCAACCTCCTTAAACAACGAAGGCTGAAAAGCCAGCTCATTTAAACTACAATTAACTGAATAAATTTGACAATGTGAGTCCTGTTGGTCTCTTCGAAAGGAACCACAACATTCGTACCCAGAAGAATGGAGCGATACTAGCGGAAAAAAAACATTTCGCTACGACTATAATTGAGCACATTTTCTCGACATCTTACGTTGATTCCGCAAGCACTTCAAGGAACCACAAGTGTGCAGAACGCTTATTTATCTGAGCCCTTGGGGGAGGATCACTACACAGGTAACTGGACGTGGTGCTCTTCGAATCTTTGCGCTAAGCAAAGTTTAGAAACTGTGTGTCTATTTCGATCTAGACTCCAAAACTGTCAAAGGCAGGTCTACTTCCAGGAGAAGTCCCTCCGACATCTCACCTTGAAATCCTACAGGTTCTTCATGGAACCACAAGTGAAGGAAAAACGTATTCTCCTGAACACTTGGTTGAGACCAGGTAATGGAGAGTGGAACTCTTAAACTTGTTTGTATATTTTCATAATCTCATACTGTAACTAGAATGCTTATTTCGTTCAAAATTCATAAACTAGATAAGAGTCTCATGACCCCAACCTCTTGGGAAAGCAAATAAGCATGCTCTTATCGAAAAGTAAGAGCCCCATTGAGGATACGGGTGTGTCATGTCTGGCTGTAACTGTTTCGAACAGGACAGTCAGATGCAACCACCTGAATCGTTTCTCGTCTATCTTCACTCGTCTCTAGCCCGTACCCCTCTTACCCTTCCTTTTTAGGTATGTGTGCTTCGTTCACTTCTTCACACTATTCCTTCAAGAGTACAACTCGACATGAGTACTTGTGCTCGTTTTGTTTCCTTAAACTAATCCAATCTACTGTCACTGTTGTTGCCTACACCCCTATAACCACTGCAGTTGCCAACACGTCTACTATCAATGTTGTAGCCTACATCTCTGTTGCCTATGCCGCACCCTGAACCTCTACGGTAACTGCTGCAGCCTACACTTCTACAGTCACTGCTGACTCCTACACCTCTACTGTCACCGCTGTTAGCCAAACCTCTATTGTCCCAGCTGTAGTAGCCTTCCCCTCTACACTTCGCCCAATTTTTCCATCTCTGCCGCTCGTGCCTCTTCCTCGCTAGCCTTCATTTTTGCACTTTGTTTAAGCTGAAAGTCTAAGCAACTCTGAACATCAAACGATGGGTTTGATCGAGTCATCGCAGTGTCGTCAATAACAGTAATGGAGTCCGTCGATGGCCCTGTCTTTGAGAGTAAGGGCACAAATGAGCTATTAGGGCTCCCAGTTCAGAGAGGCTGGAGGGGGAAAAGGGTCAAATGCGCTATTAGGGCCCCCAGAGCAGGCTGTGGACAGGAGTAGTAGGTATATAGTCCAAACGCGGATGTGAAGGAATTGGATAGGCCATAATTAGGGGTGCCAAGACGCGGATATGAAGGAAGGAATTAGATAGACCGTAATTAGGGGTGCCAAGACGCGAATGTGAAGGAATTAGATTGGCCATAATTAGTGGTGCCAAGACGCGGATGTGGAAGAATTAGATAGGCCATAATTAGGGGTGCCACGACGCGGATGTGAAGGAATTTGACAGGCGATATTTAGTGACTCCATGAATGCTTTGTGACGGAATTAGATCGGTCTTAATTAGTGACTACTTATATGCTTTGTGAAGGAATTAGATGGGTCTTAATTAGTGACTCCATATATGATTTGTGAAGGAATGAGATGGGTCTTAATTGGGGATACCTAAATGGGCTATTGAAGGAATAAGGTATTAGATCGGTCTTAATTAGTGACTACTTATATGCTTTGTGAAGGAATTAGATTGGCGATATTTAGTGATTCCATGTATGCTTTGTGAAGGAATTAGATAGGCGATAAATAGGGACTACATATATGCTTTGTGAAGGAAATAGATATAGGATGACTAGATCTTAGAACCTTTTATCGAATGTATTGGTTAGGATGCATGTTATTTGTTAATGTCTCCGACTTAGTCGCTGTATAGCTCGGACATTGTAGTTTTATGTTAAGACAAATTGATCTTGTGGTCAATTTAGTTACTGATGATACATGGAGATACCAGGAACGCATGTTTTTTATGAGTCGGCCGATGTATTTGTTAGGATGTATATTATTTTTTAGTGTATCTGACTTAGTCGCTGTATAGCTCGAACATCGTAGTTGTATGTTACGACAAATTGATCTTGTGGTCAAGTTAGTTACTGATGATACATGGAGATACTAGGAACGCATGTTTTTGTGAGTCGGCCGATGTATTTGTTAGGATGCATATTATTTGTTAACGTGTATGACATAGTCGCTGTTTATTTCGGACATTGTAGTTTTATGTTAAGCCAAATTGATCTAATGGTCAAGGTAGTTACTGATGGTACATAGAAATACCATGAACGCGAGTTTTTTTGTAAGTCGGCCGATGTATTTGTTAGGATGTATGTTTTTTTGTTAACGTGTCTGACTTACTCGCTGTATATCTCGAACAATGTGGTTATATGTTTATTTTTTTCTATTCTGGTCATGTGAGTTACTTACGGTACATAGAGCCTGCCCGTGACGGGTGGAGAAGAGGGGAGTGGTTGGCCGGAGTCAGGCGGTGTCCAAACCGCAAATCGTAATTAGCGATTTTATCTCATGAGGTGTGGTCACACAAAGATCATATCTCGAGATATATGGTCCTCTTGGAGAATTGTTTTTTCTACGATATCTTTCAGATTCCTTTCGGTATCTTATTGCTTTTATTTACGATTGCTTACGTACGGATTATATAGAAGTAGGTTATTGTGTCTTGTCAACGCTATATATGATTGTATTTTAATTTTCACACGGCGTGATACATATCACTATGTTTGTTATTGATTGAGTCATTTGAATAGAAACTTTTACTGCTCAAACTTGATTTTTAGGATAATCGATGTAGTTATGCAAGAACCATGGGTATATATCAGGAGAGTATAGCTTGTTATGCTTTATTTGTCTCATTTTTCGGATATTGTTTGGTGGAGTTTTTAGCGGTGAGATGCTAGATCCCAGCTTGATGTTGAATATAGGCTATGAACATTTACAGGTTACAACATGTTCATGTTGACGTGCTTTCATATTTTTTTTACTCAGAAGTGTTCCCGGGTGGTAGTATTTCTATGGGTTACCGATACGACGGTAATCCTAATTTTCTTCGTATTTGTTCTACGGTATTATTTCACATGAGTATTTACTGTTTTGCTACCCTTAGCTGTTGGTCTGAGACCTCGGACATGCAAGCAACATACTGCAACACGTTGTTTGTAAGCAGATGATCTCACTCGGGTCTTCATTGGTCGTTTCGCATTTTCATCAGTCCCAGTAGTCATTTATTTGTTTCATCGTACAAATGATTTTTTTGTTCTTAGGGTTCTTGGAGAAGTCCATGTATTCAGACAGAGACGATTACCGCGTTTTTTGCCGTGTCAATATCGGGGTTAACCTTTAAACTGGAGACTCATGTCAGGTTCATTATTGAATATATCCAGGATGTGACTTTGCTTGATGTTGTCCAGAGACGATGGGTGAATCAGATGCATGATATGTCTGAAGTATTATACGTGACTGAATGTTTCCTTTGAAATTTATTATTTATCAGTGGTAGTTTGCTGAGAAGTGACCTAGTGAAGCACTGTAGACTTCATTGTTATGACCTATTGGGCTTGGAGTTTTTGTTTGTTTGTTCTGCTAGGGACATAGCATCAGATAGGTCTAGAAATTTGTTATAGATTTGAATGGTATCATAGTAAAATATAGCGTTATTTTCATGAACTCAGAGTTAATTGTCAGATATTTTGGAGGAATGTATGTCTAAGAGGTGCATGTCCAGTATGCATCTTAGGGAATTTTCGTTATTGATCCCTTGCAAAATGTATACTTTAACATTTAGAAGACAATTTACTGGATGGAGGGGTCCTAGAGCATTTATTGTTTAGCTACCCTTCACCTAATGAGATATATTTATCTACGATTGCTGAGGGAGCTGTTTACAGCTTCAATTAGCTTAATATCTATCACATTTTCAATGTAAGGCAAGAGGCGTTTTAGTGCATTTCAATGCTAGTTCAATCGATTTAAATTTAGGATATTGCAAACAAAGATTTATTAGATATAATATTTTTTATTGATGACAGATTTT
>SDVV010034293.1:0-11191 GCA_016164225.1 Gammarus roeselii
AAAGTGTAAACGGCCGGCTGGATGTTCTTGGGTTGTGGTGATGTACAGAAGAGGTGGATTTCGTATAAAAGTGTAAACGGCCGGCTGGATGTTCTTGGGTTGTGGTGATGTACAGAAGAGGTGGACTTCGTATAAAAGTGTAAACGGCCGGCTGGATGTTCTTGGATAGTGGTGATGTACAGAAGAGGGGAACTTCGTATAAATGTGTAAACGGCCGGCTGGATGTTCATGGACAGTGGTGATGTACAGGAGAGGTGGACTTCGTATTTTCATCAATTGTTGATTGTTGGGGATGTCTTAGAGGCTGACACTGATGCAATGTTCGGGGGGTGATGGACGGATGGAGGTTGTGGAAGAAAGAATTGTTGCCGGTATTACTGAGGGAGAGGTTGAGGAAGTTGTAAATGGTATGAAAACAGATAAAAACAAACTGGTTTTGACGGCGGCTCGACTGAGTGCCTTAAAACAGGCGGCATATCGGTAGTCGAATGGTTGGTTAAAGTACTAAATGTCTGTTTTGTGTCAGGCGTGGTGCGGATTAAGTGGCGTTATGCTTGCATTGCTTCACTGTTTAAGAGCAAATGAGATAAAAAACAAGAATGCATCAACTCAAAATGTGTCAGTTTCTTGCGTGTGTTGATCGAAAGGTTTCGAGGCAGTTTGGGTGGTGCGATTGGCAATGAACATTGTGATTGAAAATTAGTACCTTGCCAAAGGATAGGATATGTTCTGAGTCTTCTTGGGTTGGTTTACAGAGGGGCGTCGTGGAGGGTGTTGCGTTAGAATGGAGGGGGGGAAATTTGCTGATAGCGGTGCTCTATTTCTATGTTGTCAGCAGAGCATGTGTCAGAATAGGAAGCGAGGTGCGTGTTTGATTCCCAGTGACAATGTGACTGAGAGAAGGATACGATATGTCTCGCTGGCTGTTCAATCTTTGCATGGTTGGAATGGTCAGGAAGGTGAACGAAAGTAGGTTGGGTCGGGGTTTACAGTTGTTAGGAGGAAATTAGTAGAGTTGGCAGTTGGGTCAGTTGTTGTTTGCGGAGGATACGGCACTAGTGCGGATTCAGACGAGAAGTTGTTTACAAGTGTTAACAAGGGGGCTTTTTGAGTCGATGTAAATAATGATATAGATAATGGGAGGTTGTAGTATTCGATAACATTTAACAATGAAAGTCGAAACAACTCAAATCAGCACATGAAGAGAGCCATTGACCCACGATACTGATTTGTGATTGTCTCGGTTTCACTCCTCGTTAAACCAATGCTGGTCGGTGTTATTAATAACCATGCTAGGGCCCATGCCGGGCACTATTTTGACCGTGTTGGTGTCAATGCCGGACGTCTTTTTAACGAACCTGCTGGTGAGCGTGCTATAGCCGGACACTATTTAATGGATTTATGTACAATTTGTGGAGCCGTGGCTTGAAGGCATTGATTTTAGCGCTGTTTACAGCTTCCGTTGAAAGTCAGTTCCATTCCTCGACAACACATTGACGTGCGAAAATTGCTCGTGATGTCTTGTGTTTTCTATCCATTATTCTTCTATCCATTATTCTTGGTCAGTTCTTTTCTTTTCCCATCATATGCTTCCACATTTTGATAATGTTACCGCTCACTCGATGCCTCTCTAGCGAATAAAGGTAGAGTTCACGCAGTCTGTCTTTGTACGATTTATTGCGCAGGGAAGTGATGTGTGAGGTTGTGTCTGAGTATGATCGAGTGTGCGAGAGTAGGAAATTGTGAGTTAATGTGACTTAAAGTGAAGTTATGAGAAGTTCGTTGGGGGGCGATGCGAGCGGAAAGAAGGGAAAGTTATTGGAGGGAGTTCAGGGTTTTAAGTACCTGGGTTCTCGTGTGGAGAAGATAGGACTAGTGGATATTGAGCTGAAATCTAGTGTGAGGAATGGTCTAAAGTGTTCGATGCACTAAAGAGTGCATTGAGCTGTAGGAAGTAAAGGGTTCAGAAGTGAAGAGTCTCCACGGGGTTAAGACGTCAGGGAGAGAGCGAAAGAGAAGAGAAGGTTGAATGATTTCGAGATTAAATTTTCGAGAGATATGTTTGGAGTGACGCTTAAGGAGTGAATTAATAATGACGTTGTTCGATTATGAACGGGGATGAAGAGAAATTTTCAGTACAGAGTAGATTAGGTTATTCATAGGTGGTTCGGATAAATGGTGAGGATGCATGATAGGAGATTGGTGAAATAAGTGATGAAAGTGAATGCGAGTGGGCGCAAGAATTGAGGAATACGAAAATCTGAGTAGGAGGATGGCGTAAAGCAGGCTTGGGAGGTAGCCCGAGTATTTTTAATGGATAAGCGTGAGTGGAGAATGATTGTGAATGCGACGCCATGGACGTATCCCGCCCATGACGTCTCGTCGAGAAATGGTATGGACGGGGGTTATGAAGGGCCAGGCAATTATGACGCAGAAGGGGGTGAAACAACCGATGGAAGCTGTTGGGCCCTGCTGCTGACGCTGATATTGGACCCCAATACTGACCCAATGCGTGTGGTGCGAGTCCCGGCTGAACCCAATAGTTCAAGTTGGCTTTGTTTTGTATGCGTGTGAGCGCACGACCTGACACTTCAAGACGAAATTTCTTAATTTGACAGAAAAAAATGCTTGAAAGGCCTCACTTTGCACCCTAACGAATAAACATGAAAGTATCCTCCCTAAGCTGTCGGAAACACCCTCCTGCGATTGGCAACGAAGGTAGGTTGTGCACCGCAAGCTAATTGTTCGGACATTAAATTTCGTCCTGTTCAACTAGGGTTTGCCCGCAAAGAAGAGAAGTCGCCGCACATACCACGCGCCGTTACGTCGCCATCGCCTTACCTGATCACGTCGTTCATGAATCGGACCTTGAGAACTCGTTTAACGGCGTTAGGTGCGATGTTATATTGCAAGCTGCCCGCTAGCGCCCTCCTAATATGTATCGACTCATATGTCAAGCATACTTTGAACATCTTTTGTTCTTGTTTGGCGGTGAGTTAGTCTTCTTTGCTATTAGTATCGAATCGCAGGACCCCATGGGGCCCGCCACCTTTTCCATCGGCGTCGACATTGGAACTGCTTCAGAGTTGAACATTTGATACTTGGCAATCGTCGCGCTCGGGGTAGCCGGATAAGATTTTACGGACTTCTGCGATCTGCGAGAAATTTTGAACCAAATAGGCTTGGATATAATTTGACAAAAATAAGAGTCATCCTCATCCTCGATTCAAAATTGCCTCTGCCTAACACGGCTCTGTTGTGGAAGCGCCGATCTTTGTCCAAACCCCCTCATTTGCTCTTGAAACCTGGATCGACGACCTGAAATCGATTATCTCTCGACTGAACGTTGTTGAGCTACATCAAACTTTCAACCTACTGAAATCCTGTTTCGCCATTCCCAAACTCCATTATCTGTTGCTCGTTGCTCTCACATGCCTGCTCGCTAATAACTTATCGAGATTCGACGAATCAGTCCGATAAGCTTTCTCAAAAATACTAATATTTTGTTTTCAGATTTTTCAAGGAAGCAAGCTACTCTTTCAGTCAGTTCTGCTGGTTTGGGCATTCGACGGGCGCAGGGTATAAGACTTGCTGAGCTTCATTTCGTCTCAGCATTATGGCGGCCCTTAGTCGAAGTCATTATGTCAAACGTTGGCGCAGACTACCGAACTCCAAACAGTTCTGGCATGGAAGGCTGGGCATGGTGAGGAAGCGATCGCATCAAAGGGTGACTGTTGAGCAATCCAAAATTTTTCGGACATGTAGGGAGTAAGGGTACTCTTGGACGGCCGATACTCGAGGAACAAGATCCAAAACTTGATCTCGACTCCTGGCTGTTTCAGGCCACGATAGCGGTTCTTGGCTAGATGTAATTTTCTACTGCTCTTAGTACTTTATAGACCGTGATTTGCTTCGAATGGCTTCTGCACTCGGAGTTGGTGTAGCGTTGTGATGCCCGCAGCTCTGCCGCTGTGGACATCATGTGCATGAATCAGGCACTCACGCGCTCTTATGCCTTCACAGCAAGGGTCGCTGTTCTCAATATTTGGCTCATAATGGCATATTGGAACGAGCACCATGTAAAATTACCCTTGGTACGATCTGTGAGCCTGGTATCGATCGTGGCGATGGTAAGCGTAGCGGCGGGGTTACAGTTCTCCCCTTCTCTAAAAGGGAAACCCTTTGTTGCGATTGCCCTTGCCTAGACACCTGTGCGACGAGTTACTTGCCTGGTACTTCGTCAGAAACTGGCAGAACAGCCAATGCAGCTGAGAATAAAAACCTGAATAAGTATCTGTCCTTTCGTGACCGCAACCTCTTTGAGCCTTTCTTTACTGAGACAACGGGGAATATTGAGACGTCCAGCAGCCTCCTGATCCTCGACATCGGCCGAGGGTTATTTGCCGCTTCTGGGGATTCTCACGAAACGTTCTGGTTGAAGCATGGGCTTGGACTTACAGTGCAACGTGACAACGCTTTGATTGTTCAATTAGCTTGTAAGCCTATCAGTTGAGCTAGATTTAAATTAGATCCATTGTTAAGGTGGAGAGGGCCAGAAGTCAGAGGTCTCCCTATTTTTGGGGGCACTTAGGAAATAAATGGTGGAGGAGAGTATGATATTCCTCTTGTAGTTTGCTTCTCCCTTCTAGGATTCGGCCTACGTTCGTATCTGTTTAATGTACTTATGTTCATTATTCAAGGAGCAGTAAACCGAAATCGATTGAGAAGTTTGCGTATATATGTTCTTTTGCATTATAAAACTTGATCAAAGTATTATTCCGGTACGCACAAGTGTTCATACGTTTCATAACTGAAAATTATAACTCATTTTAAACAGTCGCTTTTTCGCCCATGCCATGAGTGAGCTCATATCAGAATTGATGAACGTTGTGGTCTACGGTTTAACTTTCAAAGGCTTACGTCTAATCTTAATCTCCAGTTGCCATTGCCCTGATTAAGACAATAAAACCCTCAACTCCCTCTTCAGTTTTTATTCATATCCTAAGAGGCCTTATTGCTGGTTCTAATTGCATCAGGAGTGCATTGTCTGATGTTCAATAATCGCGGAAGAGATAATCCTTTAAGCTCAATTTCGTGAAATTATCGAGAGGCTCGGTGTTTCTGGGCTAGGATAAATGCAAGAGTATCATCCATCGTCAGCGGTGTGTCACGGCAGCCGGTAAACTAGTTACACTTGTTATTATATGTTTGAATGTTGGCTGCAACTCAAGATGGCATCTTATTGAATACTTCATCCCCCACAATACAAAATGTTATTGTACCATCTCAAGTTGGTCGAGGTCAATTTTAATGAGTCGCATAAGTAAGTCCACTAAGCCTTGTGATCGAGAGCCTACAAATGGGTCATTGCTTAAGTTTCTGCAGCTGCCAATTGTGAGTGGAGCTGGACTAGCTCTGTGATGCCATAACGCATTATGGGGAAAAATAGGACAGGAGACAGGTTTTAGCTTAAAGGTATCCCTTCAAGGTGTTACATGTATTACCACTTCATTGCCTCTTCTCCATTGCAATCCCCACACACCATTGAACTTCAACATTTTGGTCCACTTCATCGATTCCATCTGCATTTTCCGATCTCACAGACATTCGCATTCTGAATTGGTCTCTGTTGCACATGGCAGCGCTGATCCCTCTCTATTGAAGAGGGAGCTGAAGAGCCCTTCTGGGCAGCGCTGATCCCTCTCTATTGAAGAGGGAGCTGAAGAGCCCTTCTGGGCAGCGCTGATCCCTTACTGTTGAAGAGGGAGCTGAAGAGCCTTTCTGGGCAGCGCTGATCCTTCACTATTGAGGAGGGAACTGAAGAGCCCTTCTGGGCAGCGCTGATCCCTCACCATTGAAGAGGGAGCTGAAGAGCCCTTTTGGGCAGCGCTGATCCCTCTCTATTGAAGAGGGAGCTGAAGAGCCCTTCTGGGCAGCGCTGATCCCTTACTGTCGAAGAGGGAGCTGAAGAGCCCTTCTGGGCAGCGCTGATCCTTCACTATTGAGGAGGGAGCTGGAGAGCCCTTCTGGGCAGCGCTGATCCCTCTCTATTGAAGAGGGAACTGAAGAGCCCTTCTGAGCAGCGCTGATCCCTCACTATTGACGAGGGAGCTGAAGAGCCCTTTTGTGCAGCGCTGATCCCTCTCTATTGAAGAGGGAGCTGAAGAGCCCTTCTGGGCAGCGCTGATCCACTCTCTATTGAAGATGGAGCCGAAGAGCTCTTCTGATATCATGCAAATGCTCAAACATTTGCACAAATACTTTCATATACTTCGCATACATACATTTATGTCTTTAGTAAAATATTGAAAAGTCGATTATCAAAGTTAATTCAAATATCAAGTTTTGTGAAGGAAATTACCTTGGTCTATGAACATATGCAATTAATCGCATTGTTTATAACTAATTCGTTAAATAAATTCACCTTGATGTTGTTACATTTGTATCACCGAACGGGTTGTATGTGTATAGAGTCGTGTATTGATGTTGTTACACTTGTATCTCCGAACGGGTTGTATATGTATAGAAGCGTGCATTAATGTTGTTACATTTGCATCACCGAACGGGTTGTATATGTATAGAAGCGTGTATTGATGTTGTTACATTAGAATCGCCGAACAAGTTGTATATGTATAGAAGCGTGTATTGATGTTGTTACATCTGCATCACCGAACGGGTTGTATATGTATAGAATCGTGTATTAATGTTGTTACATTTGCATCACCGAACGGGTTGTATATGTATAGAGGCGTGTATTGATGTTGTTACATTTGCATCACTGAACGGGTTGTATATGTATAGAAGCGTGCATTGATGTTGTTACATTTGTATCGCCGAACGGGTTGTATATGTATAGGAGCGTGTATTGATGTTGTTACATTTCTATCGCCGAACGGGTTGTATATGTATAGAGTCGTGTGTTGTCGTGTATTGATGTTGTTACATTTGCATCACTGAACGGGTTGTATATGTATAGAAGCGTGCATTGATGTTGTTACATTTGTATCGCCGAACGGGTTGTATATGTATAGGAGCGTGTATTGATGTTGTTACATTTCTATCGCCGAACGGGTTGTATATGTATAGAGTCGTGTGTTGTCGTGTATTGATGTTGTTACATTTGCATCACTGAACGGGTTGTATATGTATAGAAGCGTGCAATGATGTTGTTACATTTGTATCGCCGAACGGGTTGTATATGTATAGAGTCGTGTATTGAAGTTGTTACATTTGTATCTCCGAACGGGTTGTATATGTATAGAGTCGTGTATTGATGTTGTTACACTTGCATCACCAAACGGGTTGTATATGTATAGAAGCGTGTATTGATGTTGTTACATTTGCATCACCGAACGGGTTGTATATGTATAGAAGCGTGTATTGATGTTGTTACATTTGTATCGCCGAACGGCTTGTATATGTATAGAAGCGTGCATTGATGTTGTTACATCTGTATCGCCGAACGGGTTGTATATGTATAGAGTCGTGTATTGATGTTGTTACATCTGCATCACCGAACGGGTTGTATATGCATAGAAGCGTGTATTAATGTTGTTACATTTGCATCACCGAAAGGGTTGTATATGTATAGAAGCGTGTATTAATGTTGTTACATTTGTATCGCCGAACGGGTTGTATATGTATAGAAGCGTGTATTGATGTTGTTACATTTGTATCGCCGAACGGGTTGTATATGTATAGAGTCGTGTATTAATGTTGTTACATTTGCATCACTGAACGGGTTGTATATGTATAGAAGCGTGCATTAATGTTGTTACATTTGTATCGCCGAACGGGTTGTATATGTATAGGAGCGTGTATTGATGTTGTTACATTTGTATCGCCGAACGGGTTGTATATGTATAGAGTCGTGTGTTGTCGTGTATTGATGTTGTTACATTTGCATCACTGAACGGGTTGTATATGTATAGAAGCGTGCATTGATGTTGTTACATTTGTATCGCCGAACGGGTTGTATATGTATAGAGTCGTGTATTGATGTTGTTACATTTGCATCACCGAACGGGTTGAATATGTATAGAAGCGTGTATTGATGTTGTTACATTTGTATCGTCGAACGGGTTGTGTATGTATAGAGTTGTGTATTGATGTTGTGTCATTTGTATCACCGAACGGGTGGCATATGTATAGAGTCGTGTATTGATGTTGTTACCTTTGCATCACCGAACGGGTTGTATATGTATAAAAGTTCTTATTGATGTTGTTACATTTGTATCGCCGAACGGGTTGTATATGTATAGATGCGTGTCTTGATGTTGTTACATTTGTATCACCGAACGGGTTGTATATGTATAGAGTCGTGTATTGATGTTGTTACATTTGCATCACCGAACGGGTTGTATATGTATAGAGTCGTGTATTTATAATCAAATACATGCGTGGCCAATTTTAACCAGCCTAATCACTTTGTTGCGTGGATGTGACGACTTTGATTCTAACATGTCATCCGTACGTTACGATAGCCCTTAAAATAGGGGGGCGGTTGTTGACATTCACCCAGTTGCTGCCAGTATATAACAATTACGCATGTTTGCTAACAGAAATAATGAATGCAAACGCTTTTTTTCCCGTCCTTACAACAAACAATTATCTCATGGGCGTTCAAAGGAGTTTTGGTACGCGACATTATTCATATTTTTACCTAGCATTGCCTAACTTCAAAAAATGTAACGTCATCAGACGCCACTTAGTGTACTTCCAATCCCAATTTCTTTAGTGGTTCCTCTGATAGCCATACTTAAGCGTATCAAAGATCGCTCCATTGGTAAACATACTGCCTATACACAAACCATACTTACTCTACCCAAACACCACTCTCAGCGCTGCCAAGCCCAGCCTGCCACGGCACTGCCCCACTCGGCCGCCCAGCCTTCGCCCACAACCCACGAGCCACATGGAATGTTTTTCTCGATGTCCCGGCGGTGCCGCAAAAATATCTTGTTACGCGAGCTTTGATCTCAAAAGCTTGCAAACTTGAGCGGAACACCGAAACATTACTACCAACTTCTCTCATGCCCTCTCCCCCATCGCCCCTTCCTTCCCCCTTCCTTCCCCCTTCCTTCCCCCTTCCTTATCCGATCATTATTTTTCATTTGTTACCTTCTCCTCACTTGCTGTTCCTCTTCTCTCACTTCTGTTCATCCATTTCTTTCTCATCCCCTACTCTTTTGCAGTTTAGTTATCTCATCCCTTTCTCTCCCTTCGCTTCTTGTCTCCTCGAGGTTGTTTCTTCTTTTATTCTCCTCTGCCTCAAACTATCAACAATTCTGTTTCCATCCTTCCTTGTTTCTCACAATCACGCATTACTTTCGCTACTTTCTCTCCGACAGTCCGCATTTGTCGTCTTTTCTATGAATCATATGACAGCTGTGAGGGGGTTAGGGGTTAACTACAGCTGCTGAGCTGTGAATTGGATTAACTATTTACCCCGATTTAGGTGGGTTAACTATACCGGCTGAGCCGTGAAGAGGGTCAACTACACCGGCTGAGCTGTGAAATGGGTTAACCACACTAGCTGAGCTGTGAAATGGGTTAGCTACACCAGCTGAGCTGTGAAATGGGTTAGCTACACCGGCTGAGCTGTGAAATGGGTTAGCTACACCGGCTGAGCTGTGAAGTGGGTTAACCACACCAGCTGAGCTGTGAAATGGGTTGGCTACACCGGCTGAGCTGTGAAATGGGTTAGCTACACCGGCTGAGCTGTGAAGTGGGTTAACTACACCGGCCGAACAGTGAAGTGGGTTAACTACACCGGTTGAGCTGTGAAATGGGTTAGCTACACCGGCTGAGCTGTGAAGTGGGTTAACTACACCGGCTGAGCAGTGAAATGGGTTAACTACACCGGCTGAGCTGTGAAATGGGTTAACCACACCAGCTTAGACCTGAAACAGATGCTATACACCCGCTGAGCCGTGAAGTGAGTTAACCACACCAGCTGAGCAGTAAAACGGTTGAAATACACCGGCTGTGCAGTGAAGTGGGTTAACTACACCGGTTGAGCAGTGAAGTGGGTTAACTTCACCGGCTGAGCAGTGAAGCGGGTTAACTACACCGGCTGAGCTGTGACGTGGTAACTACACCGGCTGAGCAGTGAAGTGGGTTAACTACACCGGTTGAGCAATGAAGTGGGCTATCTACACCGGCTGAGCAGTGAAGTGGGTTAACTACACCGGCTGAGCTGTGAAGTGGGTTAACTACACCGGCTGAGCAGTTAAGTGAGTTAACTACACTGGCTGAGCTGTGACGTGGTAACTACACCGGCTGAGCAGTGAAGTGAGTTAACTACACCGGCTGAGCAGTGAAATTGATCAACTACACCGGCTGAGCTGTGACGTGGTAACTACACCGGCTGAGCAGTGAAGTGAGTTAACTACACCGGCTGAGCAGTGAAATTGATCAACTACACCGGCTGAGCTGTGACGTGGTAACTACTCCTGCTGAACAGTGAAGTAGGTTAACCAAGCCGGCTGAGCACTTCACTCACCTTCACTTCCCTTCCCTCACTTTCAGTTCCCTCACCTTCATTTTCCTTCACCTTCACTTTGCCTCATCTTCACTTCCCTTAATCTTCACCTCCCTTAATCTTCACCTCCCCTCACATTCACTTCCCCTCACAATCACTTCCCCTCACCTTCACTTTCTCTCACCTTCACTTCCCCTCACCTTCATTCCCCTCACCTTCATTCCCCTCACATTCACTTCTTCTCGATTTCACTTCCCCTCACATTCACTTCCCCTCACCTTCACTTCCTTTCACTTACACTTTTCCTCACCTTTAATTCCCTCACATTCGCTTCCCCTCACCTTCACTTCTACTCACTATCAGTCTTGCAATCTTCCTCATGTCCGATTACTTCCCCTTCTGGGAACAATATAATAGTGGGCATTTGGGAAGGTTTGCGTCTGCCATCATCAAGCAGACATGGAGTGAAACCCAACACATTTCTCGTGTTTCCGATACCAGCTTATTTTGTTTCATCTTATGATGAAGCGACTTGGTAGATATTCGCGTCTGTTTGTAGTGGAAAGATGGTCTTGTTCTGAGTGTTAGTTCGGTGTTATAGAAGCATACCATAGTATTGATTGATGATTTTGTGGGATCATGTCTCGTCCGTTCGTTCAATGTTATTGTGCAACAGCGCCTCCGTGTTTTTTGCATTCGGGTTTATAT
>SDVV010034294.1:0-11191 GCA_016164225.1 Gammarus roeselii
GAGGGGGAGCAGAGGTTCCAGGATTCAGAGGGGCCTCTATAGGGTCCCACAGTTTCTCAAAAGTCTCCCAAAGGGTCTCAAGGGAGTCCCAAAGGGCCCCAGAAAGATCCAAGTGGACCACCCCAAATCCACCCGGTCTCCCAAGTCCCCCGGGCTCCCGAAACCCCGGGTCCTCGAGTCCCGCGGATCCCACGAGTACCTCCTCTCCCTGGGTCACCTTCTCTCAACCAACCTCGTTACATATAATAATAATGATAACAAATTTAAAATTTATCACCATGAAAAAAGGGCAGAGAAAAATAATAGAGCCCAAGCAAGAAGAAATAATAAAATACTAAAATAAAGTGTTAATGATCTATAAAATGAATAAGCATCCATCCACCCCAACTTCACCATTGAAGTAGACACAAAACTTCGAAGTGACACTATACTCTCCCAAAACAGAATTTGCTAAAAGCCTTGCAAAATCATACCACACCCAATTTTTTCCACGAGTTCAGGCCGGATTCACCTCGAGGAGTGATGAAGCCAGCGAATTCATCACCGGACACGTCCAATACGAAAAATGTTTAGTTGAAGCAAAAATCGCACCAAAAATCAAACCAAAAAGAAACACCACCACAGCCCTTCTGCTTAAATTCAATTGCCACACCCCACCTAACTACATAGACATATCTTTCGTTGACGCCAAAACCAAGGTTACACCCTTCGAAAGACGTCCGATGCGATGCTATTAATGCCAAAAATACGGACACACGAGCAGAAATTGTCATGGAGAGCTAAGTAAACGGCCACCCTACGGGACACGAAGACTGCCCACAGGACAAGACTGAGAGGGAGATCTTACAATACCAAACCGAGCCCCAAGTCGGGCGATGAGAGGCTGCGGCTGCGATTCGCTCCCCCCAGGCTGACCCTCCCACCCAGGAGAGATCAGCGTAATACCCTACCCACTTCCTCATAATGCTTGTAGATGGCGGTGCGAATAAAGTTGCTCCCTCACTGAACCCAATCACCAAGACTCGCTCACCGAACAACTGGGAGGCAAACCGCTAAACATAAGACGGGGAAAGAAGTATCGGCCCACGTCGTATATATCTAGCAAAGCAACGCTATTAAATAATATTTGAAATAGACAACACGAAGTAAAAGTCGCAACACATCAGTTCTTCAACGTTACAAGACGAATCATATACACTTCAATCTACACTCCTAAAACTGACCTAAGCGCTTTTGCAGCAGGTTTTAGCTAAGGATTACAGAGTCACCAACGTTTCCCTAGCAAAATGGATCAAACCAAGAAACATCCACACCATCCCGCATATCAAATCGCTTTCCCAGGACGTGACACACCGGAATTCATAGTAATCCCGGTCGAACAGGGAAAACCACTAACTTACCCAGTGGTAACATGGCCTGCAATATGCAAGAAATGCCTGGAATACGGCCTCGTCATGAAATACTGCCAGCCATACATATTTCAACGCTGTAAGAGGTGCCCCGGGCGAGCATGACCGAAAGGACTGCACAGCCCACCAACCTTACTGTTACCACTGCTCATGCCTCCATGAGGCAGGTGACCGCGACTACCCATAACAGATGAACCAAAAAGCAATGACAATCATACAAAATGACCGCAGAGTCACTCGAAAACAAGCCATCCAAATCTTTTTCGACGAAAACTCAAATTGACGTAATTTAAATTACGCTAAAGCAGTTAAATCTACAACTAAGTCTACCCCACCAGACGACACTCGCGTACCGTCAACACAAACTATGACCATGACCCCAACACCCCTCTCCAGTACTAACAATACCACAACCAGCCCAGCGACCGCCCTCGTAATAGAGGCGGGCGCCCTAAGCCCTGAATCCACCAGTGCCCAGGAGAGCACGGCGATGAATGCTGCCTCGGTCGACCACGAGGAGAGGTCCAAGAACTCGAAAATCAAAAGACTAAGAGACGAAGATTCCAAATACGACGACCGCGGGCTACGCGACACTCTCTCGCCACTAAGCAAAAAGATTAGCAGCACCCCACAAACCACAGCTCGCATTGATCAGAGCGTTGAACGACTTCTGACCGGCTTAACTGCGACCACACCCAGCGAAAACCCCTAAGTGAGGTATTCAACCCTCAGCTAACATGCCCGACACCAGAACATCTCACAAAGAGAACGACTATCGCCTGCGCAAGGACGTGTTTAAAATCTTCAACGAAAAGTTGGTACCGGAAACCACTGATCGACCATGCACTGCACCAGACTGAAATATCCTAACGACTCCTACTCAGCCCACCATAATGTTAAAAAAAATCATCCATAGAAGAGAAACGCACTCTCTCAATAAGCATACACACAGATCGTACTCCCTCGTTCTCTCCTCCTACAAGAGCACTCACAGCCGAGAACGCAGTGAGTCTAGAAGATCGTGATTCGATTTGATTCTCATTTTCACCGGAGCCTCAACGCAAGTCATAATAGGCTCTCCCAAAGGGCTCGAAGATCATGGATTCCAGTAGGCCCGCTCGCCTCAGCGTGCGAGAAAAACAGAGTTCGAAAAATACCGCCCTACGGGGGAGCAAATACATATACAAAAGTCAGAAAAATTTGAAAAATTTCGCACATAAGAAAAACGCTAAGACGAAACGGATCTCTGCTTTCAATCATTTAGAACTTCATGAGTAACATGTATGCACGCTAGTAGTAGAAGTTGCTTCTGTTCTCCACCGGAGTCCCAACGCGAAGTTAATGCAGACTCCCCCGTAGGCACGTAAGGCATTTGAGGAGTGACAAAGTAGGTGCAGTGTAGATTACGAGTAGGTTCTACGCAGATTCTGAGTTGATTCAACGTGAATTCCGAGTAGGTTTAACATAGGTTCAGAGAAGGTTTAACAAAGATACCGAGCAGGTTTAACATAGATACCGAATAGGTTTAATATAGGTACCGAGTAGGTTTAACGTAGACACCGAGTAGGTTTAACGTAGATACAGAGTAGGATTAGCGTAGATACCGAGTAGTTTTAACGCAGGAGCAGTACCCGCTTCCGTGCTCCAACGAAGCCATAACGCGAAGTCGTCGCTCGCCCACCTGCAGGGCCCCTGCGGGCGTCTAACGATACATAATTATATAACTAATACAAAACAGATCACCATGAGAAAAGGGCACGGATAAATAATAGACCCCACACATTAGGAAATAATAAAATGTTAATGATCTATAAAACGAATAATCATCCCTCCGCCCCAATCCGCCAGGGGCCAAGGGGCTCACTCTTAAAGGCCTCTTGACCAGCTTTACCGCTTTAAGGATAAGACATTCTGTCCGGTCTCTTAAATGGTTCAAGCTAGCAAATAAACATCGTGGAAAAAGAACTGTATCAGATGGCAGCTACGCAGCAACCCACTATATGAGCGAAAGATCTCAATGATAAAAAGAACACGTTCAAAACACTTCTGACCACAGTGTGCGGAGGCTAGCTGACATGAACACTTTCAGGTCCAGAAACTTGAAAAGTCGTTGTAAACACTCGTCGTTCAAAATACTACAAGACTTGGTGCTTCTGACCACGGTGTGCGGAGGCTATGTAGGAGCTGAAATATACACTTTCAGGTCCAGAAAATTGGAAAGTCGTTGTAGAACACTCAATCGTGAAAAAAACTAATTGAAATGCCATCATAATGTTGCTGGCTTGTGATCGCATTCCCTTTGACTCTTACTTTCAATTATAAATATTCCAAAGGCACAGTTTTCAATCTCAACCAATTTATGTTCAAACTCTATTACACACACACAGCAGCAAGAAGCCTTTCCTCACTTTAATTGGTCCTCTTTTCTTGACCGAGCACAAACTGACATGGAGCTTCGACTGCCTTTCACGAGGTCTGCGAAGCTCGCACTGAATGACCAAAGGACCTGCACAGTTTTATACTCGCTTGTTATCAAAAGTAAGATTTCTGTGTCAACACAAAGTTGGGGCTCTTCACATTACACGACCATAATAAGATTATTGTACACGTTTGATAAGAAGTATGGTATATGTACGTTTGAAAATCAACAATGACTGATTCTTGAGTTTAGAAAAACAGGAGGCAGATAAAATCACAATTCGGTAAGCTGGTATTGGAACGCTAGCGTGGAGAGTTCAAGTGTTTTAATGACCAACAAATTTGTAGATAGCTTAACTGATCCGCAGGCATCCCATTCTAATCTTTGTTGACTAACGAGTGTTGACTACAATACTTCAGAGAAATTTAGACGAGATGCGAGACGAGATGTGAACCAAGTATGCGCAAGCAGCGCTCAGCAATGCATGTGCAAGCAGTTCCATTTTTATTGATGGTCGTACAGTAGCGAAAGAAAATTCGTTTATGATTAAAGATTAAGTGAAAATTTCAATGATCAATTTTCGCTCGAAATATGAACTCATTGAAAATTTGATTAATATTATCCATCAAGAAGGATTAATAATAATAAAACAAAAAATAATAATCGGTAATTATTGAAGCACACGATGGTAAAAGAATGATGTTCAGATATGATACCGTAAGAAATTTTCATATAAAGTTGAAGATTCCACGTGAGGAAAGTTATGTCATTTTTTCGTTCGTAGACTACACATAAACTAATTTTCTTTCACTACTGTACAGTAGTGAGCGGAAATTGGTTTATGATTTATTAACCAAGTGAAATCTTTAATGTCCATTTTCCGCTCTATATATCAACTGATCGGGAATTTAATCAAATGTACCCATTAAGAGGCTTTGTCTACACACAGTACCGCAAGAAATTTCTATGTGTGGAAAGTGGAATTTGTTTTTCCCGGTTACAGACTAACCATAAACGAATTTACTCCCGCAACTGTACATACAGCTGTTTCCACTCATTTAGGAGGGTGGCTTGTCAGAGTGGAAGTGCCCATGGAGTCTTTCCACCGCAAGACCGCCACTAAAGAGTCGAACTCGGAACACTATAAAGCTGGCACGGCCGTTAGGTGGGGTACCCATGCACTTGACCACTGCATTCAGAAATGCAAGAAGACACCAAATAATTATTGCCTGATCGTATGCAATATATCAAACTATTTAAAAAATAAAAACCTCGAGAAATAATTGCGCAGAACGTTTTATAAACCAAAGAAGTTAATTCTAGACAGAGGGTGCTGGCATTTGACATCTTCGTTCAGCTGTTTCTAATCCTATAAAGCTGTTCATTCGGTTTCATGAAGTTGAATGTAAGTAGACCATTAATAATGTCAGGCTGGAACATAATGGGATGGTGTAGAATATAAGGGAATTAGTTTTCAATATGCAACACTTTATATGTCCATGATAAGAATCGTGATATGTACTGGAGCGAAAGAAATTTCGTTTATGGTTAGTCTAGAACCGGAAAAGACAGACTAGGATTTCCCCACGGGGAATTTGACTTCATATTGGAATTTCTTACGGTACTCAATCTGGTCAGAGTTTCTAGAGGGATAATATCAATTAAAGTTCCGAGGAGTTCAAAGGTAGAATGGAAAAGGTCTTGGAAGATTTTTCTTAGTCTCTGATCATACAAACGGAAATTCTCCAGTTATGATTTTTCGTGACGTGCTACTTGACAATACTGGAAAATTTAAATTTTAGAACTTGTTAAGAAGCTTTGTCTATAAGTACCTACAGTCACAACAATCAAAATGAAATACAATCCCACGTTGGGAAATATTTTTTTGTTTCTTCGTTACGGACGAACCATAAAGAATTTTCTCTACTTTACAGTAGCGAAAGAAAATCAGTTTCAGATTTAAGAGTTCGACAAAATCTTCAATGATCATTTGCCGCTGCCGCTCGATATTTGAATTCCTTGAAAATTTAATTGAAACTATCCATCAAGCAGATTTGTCTTGAAACTGTAGCATAAGAAACTTCTATAAGAAAAGAAGTTCCACGTGGGAAATGTCGAGCTAGTTTTTTATGTTATAGACAAACCGTAAACGATCTTTCTTTCGCTACTGTACAGAAACGGAAGAAAATTTGTTTATGATTAGTCTACAACTTACTGAAATATGAAACTCTACTTTCCCCAGATGAACTTGAACTTAATATGGATATTTTTACTCTATTATGTCTGGACAAAGTTCCTTATAGAATAATATAAATTAAATTTCCGGTGCGTTTAAATATTGAGCGGAAAAAATTCATTTGAATTTTTTCTTAATCTTCACTCATGAACGAATTTTCTCGCACTACTGTACGTGCCTGCAAGTATTATGTACTGAATGGCTGCCTGTACATTGACCCTGAACAGTGTTAACTATAAAGCGGATCGCCTCTCAGCTACAGCGGCATCTTTTGATTAATAAACCTGTCATTTGCGTGTCGCCAGTGCGGGAGGGTAGATGAGGGTAGCGTGTAGCACGAACTCATGACAATCATTGTTATGGTGAATCATAACTCGTGCTACTAGTGCAGATGAATATCACCATTTAAATTTATAAGCAAACTCTAACAAAACGTCTGCAAAAAATCTTCGATCATGTTACACGTCCTTGCAGACATGGGACTGCAAGTGCGCAGACATGGGACTGCAAGTGCGCAGACATGGCATTGCCAGCGTTGAAAAGGTCATTGGGTAAAAACTTGTCCTGGCAGTGTTATCAGATTGGAAAATATGTACTTTCCTCGACAAAGCTGGTGATCATTCAACACAATTGTCAGGCAAATGATTCACTGCATGAGTAATTTGGAGTTAGGCCTGTAAGTCAAGTGGTAGGCAAGATACGTAATCAAGGCTTTCCCATTACTTGACCTAATGCCACGAAGAAGTTTTGGACAAAATGCATCTAGATACTGCTGTGTGATAAACACTGCCTACGCATGCATCTAGATACTGCAGTGTGATAAACACTGCCTACGCATGCATCTAGATCCTGCAGTGTGATAAACACGGCCTACACATGCATCTAGATACCACAGTGTGATAAACACTGCCAACGCATGCATCTAGATACTGCAGTGTGACAAACACTGCCTACGCATGCATCTATATACTGCAGTGCGATAAATACTGCCTACACAAGCATCTAGATACTGCAGTGTGACAAACACTGCCTACGCATGCATCTAGATACTGCAGTGTGATAAACACTGCCTACGCATGCATCTAGATAGTGCAGTGTGATAAACACTACCTACACATGCATCTAGATACTGCTGTGTGATAAACACTGCCTACGCATGCATCTAGATACTGCAGTGTGATAAACACTGCCTACGCATGCATCTAGATAGTGCATTGTGACAAACATTGCCTACGCATGCATCTAGATACTGCAGTGTGATTAACACTGCCTACGTATGCATCTAGATAGTGCAGTGTGATAAACACTGCCTACACATGCATCTAGATACTGCAGTGTGATAAACACTGTCTACGCATACATCTAGATACTGCAGTGTGATAAACACTGCCTACGCATGCATCTAGATACTGCAGTGTGATAAACACTGCCTACGCATGCATCTAGATAGTGCAGTGTGATAAACACTGCCTACACATGCATTTAGATACTGCAGTGTGATAAACACGGCCTACGCATGCATCTAGATACTGCAGTTTGATTAACACTGCCTACGCATGCATCTAGATACTGCAGTGTGATAAACACTGCCTACGCATGCATCTAGATACTGCCGTGTGATAAACACTGTCTACGCATGCATCTAGATACTGCAGTGTGATAAACACTGCCTACGCATGCATCTAAATACTGCAGTGTGATAAACACTGCCTACGCATGCATCTAGATACTGCAGTGTGATAAACACTGCCTACGCATGCATCTAGATACTGCTGTGTGATAAACACTGCCTACGCATGCATCTAGATACTGCAGTGTGATAAACACTGCCTACGCATGCATCTAGATACTGTAGTGTGATAAACACTGCCTATGCATGCATCTAGATACTGCAGTGTGATAAACACTGCCTACACATGCATGTAGATAGTGCAGTGTGATAAACACTGCTTACACATGCATCCAGATACTGCAGTGTGATAAACACTGCCTACACATGCATGTAGATAGTGCAGTGTGATAAACACTGCCTACGCATGCATCTAGATACTGCAGTGTGATAAACACTGCATACGCATGCATCTAGATACTACAGTGTGATAAACAGTGCCTACGCCTGCATCTAGATACTGCAGTGTGATAAACATTGCCTACGCATGCATCTAGATACTACAGTGTGATAAACACTGCCTACGTACGGAGCAGTTGGAATCTGCGTTCCCATTCGTTTTGCACTCTGACGGAGGGAACGTTAGGAATCTTACAGAGAGGAGCGTAGAATGATGATACTGCTGATGGTGCGTGTAAAGCGGTTCACACTTGAGATATATTATCTAAAGCACTGTGGCATTAGAGCCGCCTGTTAGTAACCATCGAATCCTATTTTTCGCCCGTCTTTGTTACTCATCTGATTGTCTGCTCACAAGATTTGTCGGCGCTCACGCGCTAATATACTGTGAGCAGCCTGAGCATGATTGGCAGACTGTGAGCAGCCTGAGCATGATTGGCAGACTGTGAGCAGCCTGAACATGATTGGCAGACTGTGAGCAGCCTGAGCATGATTGGCAGACTGTGAGCAGCATGAGCATTATTGATAGACGGTGAGCAGCCTGAGCATGATTGATAGACTGTGAGCAGCCTGAGCATGATTGGCAGACTGTGAGCAGCCTGAGCATGATTGGCAGACTGTGAGCAGCCTGAGCATGATCGGCAGACTGTGAGCAGCATGAGCATCATTGATAGACTGTGAGCAGCCTGAGCATGATTGATAGACTGTGAGCAGCCTGAGCATGATTGGCAAACTGTGAGCAGCCTGAGCAAGATTGGCAGACTGTGAGCAGCCTGAGCATGATTGATAGACTGTGAGCAGCCTGAGCATGATTGGCAGACTGTGAGCAGCCTGAGCCTGATTGACAGACTGGATTGACAGGCTGAGCAGCCTGACCATGATTGATAGACTGTGAGCAGCCTGAGCATGATTGGCAGACTGTGAGCAGCCTGAGCATGATTGGCAGACTGTGAGCAGCCTGAGCATGATTGATAGACTGTGAGCAGCCTGAGCATGATTGACAGGCTGTGAGCAGCCTGAGCATGATTGGCAGACTGTGAGCAGCCTGAGCATGATTGGCAGACTGTGAGCAGCCTGATCATGATTGACAGACTGTGAGCAGCCTGAGCATGATTGGCAGACTGTGAGCAGCCTGAGCATGATTGACAGGCTGAGCAGCCTAAGCATGATTGGCCGACTGAGAGCAGCCAGAGCATGATTGATAGACTGTGAGCAGCCTGAGCATGATTGACAGACTGAGCAGCATGAGCCTGATTGACAGTCTGAGCAGCTTGATAATGATTGATAGACTATGAGCAGCCTGAGCATGATTGACAAACTGAGCAGCCTGAGCATGGATGACAGCCTGTGAGCAGCCTGACCATGATTGACAGCCTGAGACAGCCTGAGCATGAATGGCAGACTGTGAGCAGCCTGAGCATGATTGACTGCCTGTGAGCAGCCGCAGCATGATTGACAGCCTGTGAACAGCCTGAGCATGAATGACAGCCTGTGAGCAGCCGGAGCATGATTGACAGCTTGTGAGCAAACGGATTTGATTGACAGCCTATGAGCAGCCTGAGCATGATTGACAGTCTGAGCATGATAGACAGTCTGTGAGCAGCCTGAGCATGATTGACAGCCTGTGAGCAGCCAGAGCATGATTGATAGACTGTGAGCAGCCTGAGCATGATTGACAGACTGAGCAGCATGAGCATGATTGACAGTCTGAGCAGCTTGATAATGATTGATAGACTATGAGCAGCCTGAGCATGATTGACAAACTGAGCAGCCTGAGCATGAATGACAGCCTGTGAGCAGCCTGACCATGATTGACAGCCTGAGACAGCCTGAGCATGAATGGCAGACTGTGAGCAGCCTGAGCATGATTGACAGACTGTGAGCAGCCTGAGCATGATTGGCAGACTGTGAGCAGCCTGAGCATGATTGTCAGACTGTGAGCAGCCTGAGCATGAATGACAGCCTGTGAGCAGCCTGAGCATGATTGACTGCCTGTGAGCAGCCGCAGCATGATTGACAGCCTGTGAACAGCCTGAGCATGAATGACAGCCTGTGAGCAGCCAGAGCATGATTGACAGCTTGTGAGCAAACGGATTTGATTGACAGCCTATGAGCAGCCTGAGCATGATTGACAGCCTGAGCATGATAGACAGTCTGTGAGCAGCCTGAGCATGATTGACAGCCTGTGAGCAGCCTGAGCATGATTGACAGCCTGTGAGCAGCCTGAGCATGATTGACAGCCTGTGAGCAGCCTGAGCATGATTGACAGACTGTGAACAGTCTGAGCATGTTTGACAGACTGTGAGCAGCCTGAGCATGATTGAGTCTGTGAGCAGCCTGAGCATGTTTGACAGACTGTGAGCAGTATGAGTATGATTGACAGCCTGTGAGTAGCCTGGGCATGTTTGACAGACTGTGAGCAGCCTGAGCATGATTGACAGCCTATTTGCTCCCTTAACCTTCAGGATTATGGAAACCTCGTGGTATTTATTATATAATATAAACAAGTATCGAGATTTCGACCGTTGGAATGTGAGTTTGGGCTACACTATTAATACATATAAATTGTACATGAAATCAATCTCAAAAACACAGACTCGGGCTCAACTTTCCTACAAACGGAAAATTATGTGTATTGTAATTCTTCTGTGCGCCACCAAAAGGGTGCAACTTAATAACACCTATCCGCTAAAAAGATACAAGCAACTTGAAATATTAAATAACAGATTAAACCATCAACAAATTGTGTAGCGTACTATTGCTTGGCCGTTGAATTTACTAACGCAGCGACCATTCAAGCGTCGGTCCCCGAGTCATGGTTTCAACTTCATTAAGAAGAGCCTGGCAGAAAAACCCTCAATCAACCTAACTCGTACAGCGAGCAACATGGAACCTCGCATTGCATGTGTATTACTTGTATGTATATAAATGTATGTATATAAACCCAGTATATATATATATACACACACATTTATATTATATATATGCATATATATATATACATATGTACACAAATATATATAAATATTTACATATATGCAGAAATATATACACATATG
>SDVV010034295.1:0-11191 GCA_016164225.1 Gammarus roeselii
GCCCTACCACACTGCAGCATTATCGCCCTACCACACTGCAGCGTTATCGCTCTACCACACCGCAGTATTATCGCCCTACCACACTACATCATTATTGCCCTACCACACTGCAGCACTATCGCCCTACCATACTGCAGCAATATCGCCCTAAAACACTGCAGCAATATCGCCCTAAAACACTGCAGCATTATCGCCCTACCACACTGCAGCATTATCACCCTACCACACTACAGCATTATTGCCCTACCACACTGCAGCATTATCGCCCTACCACACTGCAGCAATATCGAGCTACCACACTGCAGCATTATCGCCCTACCACACTGCAGCATTATCGCCCTACCACACTGCAGCCTTATCGCCCTATCACACTGCAGCATTATTGCCCTACTACCCTGCAGCATTATCGCGCTACCACACTGCGGCATTATCGCCCTACCACATTGCAGCATTGTCGCCCTACCATACCGCAGCATCATCGCCCTAAAACACTGCAGAATGATCGCCCTACCACACTGCAACATTATCGGCCTACCACACTACAGCATTATCGCGCTACCGCTCTGTAGCATTATCGCGCTACCACACTGCAACATTATCGGCCTACCACACTACAGCATTATCGCGCTACCACACTGCAGCAGTATCGCGCTACCACACTGCAGCATTATCGCCCTATCACATTACAGTCTCATCGCGCTACCACACTGTAGCATTATCGCCGTACCACACTGCAACATTATCGCCCTACCACAGTGCAGCATTATCGCGCTACCGCTCTGTAGCATTATCGCGCTACCACACTGCAGCATTATCGCCCTACCACACTGCAACATTATCGCCCTACGACACTGCAGCATTATCGCGCTACCACACTGCAGCAATATCGCGCTACCACACTGCAGCATAATCGCCCTACCACGCTGCAGCATTATCGCCCTATCACATTACAGTCTCATCGCGCTACCACACTGTAGCATTATCGCCGTACCACACTGCAACATTATCGCCCTACCACAGTGCAGCATTATCGCGCTACCGCTCTGTAGCATTATCGCGCTACCACACTGCAGCATTATCGCCCTACCACACTGCAACATTATCGCCCTACCACACTGCAGCATTATCGCGCTACCGCTCTGTAGCATTATCGCGCTACCGCTCTGTAGCATTATCGCGCTACCACACTGCAGCATTATCGCCTTAACACACTGTGCTGCAGAAGATGGATGTGCGGCATGCAATCCGCACCGACTGATAAGTTCTGCAGAAGGTGACGAGTCAGCAAACATGTGAGCTTCGGCAGTATTTATTGCCGTGACTTCGTTTTCCTTCATCGCTACAGAGAATCTGCGGAAAAAAAAATATTCCAAAAGTGCTCGTTTGAACTCTTCTTAGTCGCATCTCTGCGAGAGGGTGGTACTGACCCCATTTTTGTTCATCGTGTAATTTTGAATAGCAGAGAAGGATCATTCATACTAAAGCTCATCAGGAAATAATAGATTGAGAGTATATAAGAGTAAGGCTGAGTACACATTTCTTCAAATATGTTGGTGACTTCGACACTTGGTTGTAATATTTTATGATATAATCGGTCATGTAGAAATTCGAATTATAAAAATCAGGGAAAGGCTGATATCTAAGCTATGATTATGTTTAGTGCATCAAGGAATAGCACCGTTTTCTCAAGCTACAGTTTTCAAAAGCTATTCCTATGGCACTGGTACCATTTTATCTTACAGACGGAAAATATTGTGCTATAACCTCACACCTAGTGGTTCAGTCGCATAGTTCAAAAACATGACAACAATTTGCCTGAAGCTATCTCAAATTCGTGTACAACAAAAACAATTCATGGAAATAAGCATGACTTGAATCTACCGTGTTTGCTACAAGATTTCCACGTTGGACGTGCTTCTGCAGAATATTGAGTCGTGCTCATACAACATGATTTCGATTAGCTTTAGACGAACGTGGGTGACTCTACACGAGTGGTCGACCTCTGTTATAGTAAACGTAATATAAAACCCTCGCTGAACGATTATTTCTGTGCGTTCCGCAGTAGCCGTAATTTCATCTTACTTCCGACGCACGTACTTTCACAAGCGCCGAAAAAAAGGTCGAAGCGAGACTAAGACGATGTTTTAGACTATATATGACGAGGGTAAATATGGTTTTAAAATAATATTCATCGCATGATACGAGATTATCACACGCAGCTGTCAATTATATAACCTTGGACGAACAGATAATCGCTCATTGGTAAATTAAGGCATTAAATTATAAGTCAGTATTAGGGGTAATTGATAAAAAATCTCTTAATTGAGAAACAAATAACACAATTCTTGTACACACGTATGATAAACACACTGGGCTGACAAGTGTCGTATTATGGGATATTGTACCTGCACTAGGATTGTCAGGAAGTCTTCATGGCTTGGTCGTGTGTCTAGCACCTTCCTCTTGAGCAGAAATTTATATGCCGGAATAATTGGAGAGGAACATTTAATTGTAAAAACTCAATACGCATTGATCACTTCTGCACACGAATATTTTATTACTCAAATTACGTAGAAGTAATGCGTACCACGTGGTGCTCATCAGAGTGCATAACAGAATTCTTCGTTATGCACCGTACCGGCTCGGATTCCGAGCGGGTTGCGTGTCGGTCTCTCCTCACATTAGACCATCATTGGAAGCTGAGAGTTCGAGGTTCGAGGCTACCATCCCATAAGCCCAGTAGAGTCATAAAAAACAGGCTGCCACGGCAAGCTTGGGAGAAAGTCGCAATCGGTTCCGTGACTAAGGAAAGTGCAATGTTCGTCCCTGTCCATGTGGCAGAAGAGCTCTGCTGTCACAATACCTCATTGCTTTGATATGTTCTTCCTGATCTTTCCATTTTGTGTGTCGGATACCTTTTTGTGCTCTGAATTCGCAGAATGAATAAATGGTCAAACATTTTTTTCCCACTGCTTGTCTGATGTATTCTGATGTAAACAAAATCATCCCCGCGAATTTTATTTCGCTTTTAAAGATATCTCATTAATATTTACATCAAATATCACGTCAGCAAAGCTTATATTTGTCATTAATCTTTGATTGGACATCCCCAAACCTAGGATACCCACCTGAGAACAGCTTCAAGGGTTACATCCCATCTCACCCGACATTTCCCCAACTTTTAACCACTCACGTCCGCTTCTCTAATGGAAGTCAACTATATTAGATTTTATGGAGCAGCGCTATTTTTACCTCGCCGCTTACAAAGGCGCACCCCTTCACAGAACTAAATTAGGATGTGTTCGGGGGAGTTAAATTATGTTACATTTCCTGAGCCTCTCACTTGATATTTATACGAGTCTGTAAATGCCCAGCTCCCCTGTAGGCTGATAGCAGGGGATGAATGGTGTTAACGTAGGTATATACATTTGTTTGTGAAGGTTACAGTGTCATTATACTAAGGAATATGATCTAATCGAAGCATTATTAATTCAACAAAGATTTACATATCAGACCAAACGAAGTTCTTAATTTAATTTTTAAAAATCTACACACGTAGCATTTTTTCCAACAATATCTATTGTACGTTGAGAATATCTATAAATATGTGTTTTAGCATATCGTAAGGCAACTTCACTTGGAGTGATTCATTTATTTGTTATAAGAACGCTTTATTTTCCCAAAATTTCTTCTCCGTTCAACGAAGCTAGTTTTCATGAATACTTACGTAAACTTACGCACAGTGATTGTCTTTCCGGAAAGTTTTTTTCGGATTCGCTTTTTTTCCGTGTCCGATCCAACATTTAGGAAATTTGGTCACAATAATGACTTTTTGACACCAAAAATCAAGGATCCTTCACTAGATTTAGTGGCCCCTCAGGGAGCATTAGGTATTTTTTTTCTCGAAGCAGACTCTCCTAACTAATTGAACATTTGTAGCGCCCAACAGAGACGTCTCAATATTCGTATGTCAAGCTGTGCGCTTAGTCCTTAAAATCTTGAACACTCTTTTCAAGAAAGCGTATTATGGAGCTCATGGATATTAACGCACGGCCTAAACAGCTTTAGGCCGTGCGTTAAAATCTGCTGCTGTTTATTCTATACTTGACCAACGATGCTCAACGAAAGGTGTTGTTTCGAAGATAAATTTAAGCACTTATATACAAATAGCATGAGATTTGCTTCACAGTGGTTCTAAAAATTTCCTTCCTACGTGTGGAAATCGTTCGTTAGATAAGAGTGAAAAGAAGTTGTGTATTACTGAACGGTAGATAAGTGTGAAAACAGGTACAGTATACGTCTTTCTTAGAGAATGATTGCGGATGACAGAGTAATGTTTGCTTTCATTGTAATATTTAGCACTGAACATATGCAATTTTTATTTATTTTTTCAGATAGACCCAATATTGATTCTACACGTTTTATTTTACACGCGAAGATTCGTGAAGCCGCATTAGGTAACATTGTAAGGGCAACTACTCTGAATAACTAAGAAGCGACTTATTACCAAAATATGCTTGAATAAAATCAACATGGAACAGAAACAGAATGGGAATCTTTGCATCATATGGGAATCAACGTTCATTAATTATTTTTTGTATTGTACAATTTCCCATGGCTAGTTCAGACAGAAACTATATTGTTTTGTTTATTCACTTGCAGTCTCCGAGGTGTTTTCTTGCGGAACCCGCTTCACTTATGTTTCTTGATCCGCTCTGTCGTCTTACGTTTTCGCTCATTCTAGCGCTGCCAATAACCGTGTATGGTACTAAGCGATTAAGATCATTGACACAAAACTGATTGATTGAGTATCTTTTTTTGACAATATCAGTTTATAAATTGATGTGTAAGTCAACTTTAGGCTTGGTTTGTTCATTTTTTGTTCAGTGTAGCGTCACTGCTGCCTAGCCCTTAGGCTGATAGAAGCCAGCTATTTTCATGGAACACAACATCAAATAATTTACCGTGCTAAATTTTACCTATCCTTATTCTACTTCACTCTCAAATTTGTTTGGCTGCCGTGATTCTATTAAACCATCCGGTGTTAAGTGTATTATGGGAACACTATGCCAGAATGCAGCTGCAGAGAACCTCAAAACCATTTGGGCCCTGCAAAACCTAGAAGATCTTGACAGTGTTTCTAACCTCATGGTAATTAGTGTTTCTAACATCATGGCCATGGCAAATTACTCTATTTGAGGCTATTAGAGTCTACAAACAATATTTGCATGGAAGAAAAAGATGCCGATACCATTTACCGTTGCCCAAAATTGTGGGTGGCACTTCCGCAGTAGGCCGGTCTGCAGACCTGGAAAGTGTTGCTGTAGATCTTAGCCTCAGCTCTTAGGCTACCATATGAGAAAAATAATTGTTGAAAGGTATTGTCTTTGTATTGTATCCAGAACAAATCTTTAGAAGACCTTCATACTCCATAGCCCCTAAAGTGGTTTGAATTTGATTAATTGTGTCTTGCAATGCCAATGGTAACGTGTGAAAGATATTTAGCTCGTGGAGCTAAGCCTATCCTCAAATACCAGACTGCAAAGTGTGCATCACGGAATTACAAGATTGTCTTAGGCTGCCAAAATTAAATGACAACAATGGAGAAAAGAAAAACATGGTACTGGCAGATTTGTGTAGAAAGAAGATGAACAATCGTCTATGCACTGCTACACTCCAAAGATCTGACCTCATTTTATCCCATACCTGAAGACATATTGGGCGGTGTGTGCCACATTCAAGTTAAAAGTTCTATTGAAGTGACAGAAAAGTGTGGCAGAGGCTAATATTTTATTGATTTTGAAAGCCCAGTTGAAGGAATGTGGTTGTTGTGAACAACATTTTCAACTTCTCAGTAAAGATTTTGACTGAGCATTGCCAAATTTGTTGAGTCTGACGTTAATTTGTGGGGTGTGCACGATAATTCGCTTCTTTTTTTAATGGTAACAATATGTCTCAACCTCAGCAAAATCTGCCTCAAATATTCTGAATTGGGAGATCTGGTATCAAACTCAACCAAACATATTTCTTAATTGAAATTGTTTCACGTCAAGTCTCATTCAAATGATATTCTCTTTACTGAATGATGATGAAAAGCCCATTTATTAAAATGGGATATCCAATGTCACAATAATATTTGAGAAGTTGATAAAATGATGCCAACAACTGCCACACTTTTGAATTTGGTAGATATTTGTTGAAGGTGATATTAATTAAAAATTGGTCTTCGGAATATGTTGATAGAGATGTAGAGATGGGAATATTTTAAATATCATTGACAATATCTCCCAGTGATTTAAAATAGTACCTCTCATTCTGGCCGACACTTGCGTGCATGTCATGGGCAGCGCAACCGGTATGCTGCCATATTAATGTTGCAAAACGGATTACATTTTCATTAATTGTATTATGACAGAGAGGAAAAAAAAGTTGAGTTGGGCCCTTGACCACTGACCAGATAGAAAATGAGGTGGATGTTTACAACATTTTATTGATTTTGCAAGCCCAAATCAAAAAGTGCTGCACTTGTCAACAACATTTTGTCATCTCAATAATGATTTTATTTCTGAATGTCCTATTTTGTCGACTCACAATACAGTCGAGGGAAGGTGCAGGATAATTCACCAAGGTTTTCCAGATGAATAAAATCAATCTCTAACTTGGCATAATTAGGCGCAACCAAATCTTATGTCGTCATTTAAATTGTTTGACATAATATCTCATTTGAAGGATGTTTTCTACTAAGTGAAGACGAAAAGTCCATGAAATACATGCTGATTTGACAAAATAGGCAATCCTATGTAAAAACTGATCTTGATTGTTTGTGCTGGCATTGAGGTGGCTGTTTTGACTGATAGCAGCCTGCCCTTCTTTTCTTGACCCATGGAGAACGCTTTGGATGTGTATATATATGTTTGCTCTCTGAATCTGTTATTTTTTATTGCTATATCTTTGTTGGTCTGACTTAATTGGTGACAGGGAGTACTTTGCGTGCAGGTGGGTGGCTCCACTTTGGATATTTTCCTTGCATCCGAGTTGGATAGGGTAGGTAGTGTTGAGGTGCTCACCTGGTTATTTCGGTGTACGCAAGTTTGCCTTTGTTTGCGACTCTGTTGGATGGGGACCCTAAACGGGATGTTGACTTTTTTTATCTAATATAGGTTCCTTTGAAATGAGGAAAACTATGATGACATATCTTTTCATCAACAATTGTCTTGTGCGCTTGGTATTTATTCTAAATATCTGATGAGGCTGGTTGATCTCTGTTAATTCTTAGTGGTGCCCAGTCCTTGCCGTGCTGTGTTCATCCACTACAGCAGTTGATGCGACAAAAGAGTCATGCCTGGCAGCACTTGAAGCATGTGAGAGCTTCCTTTGGTAGGGGAGAGCCTCATTCTGTGCAAGCGATGGGTCACTGTATTTGACACTTTGATCCATCATTATCAAACTCATGCATTTGAAGTCCTGCACAGTATGAGAAGCATCGTATGGATCGATTTTGTGAGTTTTAAGCTCTTTCATTCATGCATTTACTATTAGAAGGGTTGTTTATCAGTGGAGCCTCTTCATGCTGCTGGCGTTTAATATATTGAGTCACCAGGTTATGAGTATGACTGCTTGAGTTTGTTGGTGAGGCTCCTCTTGATCCAGCTCCCAGTCAGGTCTTTCATGGAGAGATGTTCGATGTTGTTGTCACTCATGCTCAGGTGCTGGCGTGTTACTGATTTGTGATGTTCCGTCTGCAGTGGGTCCCAATGGTCTTCATCGTAAGAATCTAAAACAATTGGGTGTACTTCCCAACCCTTTGTTGATAAAGTTTCAGAGGTCATTGCCTGTGGTGTCCTTTCAGACTTGTTACTGGAGTCAAATGTGATTCCCCTGTTCATGGGCAGATCTAGGTATGATCGACTGAACTACTGCCCTTTTAGTCTGACCTTTGTGTGCTGCAAGAGTTTGTAAAGGATTTTGGTTTATGTCTGGTTCAGTTTCTTGATTGTAATGATAGTCCCCTCATTCATTTAAATTTTGTAAAATTCGGTCTGCTGGGGGTCTGCTTCTCTTGGCTCCTTCAAATGTTTTGTGGGGTAGATGATGGTTTTGTTGTGGATGTTGTGCCGATGACTTAATCAAAGGATTTTCATGTTGATGGGTTAATTCACAAGCTGAGGGAAATTGGAGTTGGAGAAGTTCTGCTTGACTAGAATTGTTATTTTTTTGTTAGTCGTTCTATGCGGGTGTTGATGTGCGCCAAGAAATGTAGTTATTGTTATTGCTCATGGTACAGCACTGGGTTCAGTGCTGTTCCTGATCTATGTGAATCATATCACAAATGGAACACTCTCCTTTTTCTAAAAACTTGCAGATGACTACAAGCTGTATATTCTGTAAAAGTGGGTTATAGAGTGTGCTCTTGTTGGCGTGTCTTTTTGGGAGTGAGATATGGAAAGAGTCGGCTCAGTGGTGGAATCCTTGAACTTGAGACTGAACCCAAAGCAGTGCGTTGCGTTGGGGCTTACGCGTGGATTTACTGGTTTGACGAATGTAAATTTATTGGTTCTATACTATTTAGACTTTAGATGGCACTCCACTAAAATGTGTTCAGTCTCAGAGAGGTCCGAGTGTGGTGCTGTATGTGGAACTGAAAATCCACCATTATGTAAGAGGTTGTGGGAAAAGCCACAGAATCAACTAAACATTCCGCATAGATTCGGAGTTTGCCGTGGTCCTTGCTGGCTGGTGTTCCACTTTGTGATGCACATAAGCCCCGTCATGGATTATTGTTTGTCTGTTTGGAGTGTGAATTTTCTTGAGAATTTGAAATTGCTCGAGTTCATGCAGAAGATATGGCCAAAGTGTGTGGATTGTCTGGCTGAAATTGATTACTTTCCCAAACAGAAGTATCTTGGCTTACTTGCTATGAGGGAATGATGTCTCAGGGTAGACCTTAATGAACACTGCAGTATCATCTGTAAGTTGAATGATGGCAGGGTTGGCAAAAACCCATGGGTTTTTGAAAAAGAAACGCATAAGGGTTTTATTGGTCAAATTATTTATTGTAAAAAAAACATACATGAATGCTGAATTTAATTGGGCCATCAACAAAAGCTATAGCTTGCCTGATATCAAATCAATATATAAGTGTTTTGAATTAAATAGAAATTAAATAGAAATTTGTTGCAACGAACAAGTTGAAACATGTCATGACCTGCAAAGTTGCAAGTCAACAAGCCAGCAAATAGTCTGGTGCCGCTTCCTCTACCTCTTATTCCAACGTTTTGTATCATTTTCATGCAATATGCTAACAGAGAACTAAGTGAATTCAAAACTGCCACTTAGTATAAGTTATAACATGTTGTATCATGTTTGTGCAATGTGTAATGACAAATGAGTCTTCTAACTTCCACACTCAGTGTCTTTTAGTACAAGTTGTAACATGTTGTATCATGTTTGTGCAATGTGTAAAGACTAATGAGTTTTCTAACTTCCACACTCAGTGTCTCTTAGTACAAGTTATACCATGTTGTATCATGTTTGTGCAATGTGTAAAGACTAATGAGTCTTCTAACTTCCACCTCAGTGTCTCTGTGTACAAGTTGTAACATGTTTGTACTGTGAACTTGCAGCCTTCCTAAGCGCATCAATGACTGTACAGTCATGTACCAGACACAAACAAAGTGGCATATGCAGTTGTGAACGAAATGAAGTTAATGCCAAAATAACCAGCAGTGTTACTGTAATTTGATTTATTATTTTAATTTCGTGATTTATGATTTCTATCTAATGTTACCAATTTTTTATGCGTTGTGTTTAAATATTCTTCTTATTCAACTGCACCTATAGACTTATACTGCTCATAATTAAAAAAAAATCCTATATAATGCCATTCGGAGATGGCATTCACATGTGTACTGAGTGGAGTGAAGTTAGCAAAGTTGTAAATGATGGAAGAAAAGTTAGCTGTAACTATTCCGATTTATTGCTTAGTTCCAAGGTTGAGAGAATCAGAGCACATTTGAAAAATGTCATAGGAGACAAGTAGATGATCAGAATCTGGAAGAGGACTGTGGATGAATCTGATCAGGAATCCTGAGCTTTTGCCGGATGCAGCATGAGCATTGCTAGCACAACTCGTGAATCACCTAGCAAGGAATTATTGGAAAGAAGTCCTAGTGCTTTTTATCAATGTGATCATCAGTCTCATCTGCATTAGAAACCAGTAATGAGCTGTTACATTCGCAGTCATCCACTTTATCACAAAACTCTAGCTACAGATATTATTAATATGACGTTTTGTTCTATATTTTTTTAGTTTAGGAACTTGTTAAATTTGATTTTGGTTCTGATGCACTGCATGACTTTACTTTACCTGTGTTTTACTTAATGATTAATATTTGAAAATCGTATCGATAAATCAATAAGAATTAAAACCTGATAAAACACATTTTTAGGTGGATTTTTCTGGGTTGCCAACCTTGGTCACTGGACCCCTGAATTTTATTTTGTTTACGTTGCAAATGCTCATGGCCAATTTGGGTTCAATGAAGATTTGAACTTCCAAGATATCCTGCGCCATTGCAATTATAGAAGTGATGCAAGAAACGGCCATCTATTGAACCAGTACGATATTCGTCTAATGGCACAGACTGAAAGCACGTCGAGAACAGATGTGTTGCCGGGGCTCCTAACTGCTCTATGCGAATTAAGCACAAGGAGTTCAATGTATGAAACCTGGTCTAATCTTTATATAGAGTGGTTCGTAATAGTTGTAGAAAATGAATTTCAGTAGATAGCTACTGTAATGATAATATCTGTTATGATAAAATTAGTGTGTGACCCGCAGCTCGAGGGTTCATTAATGGCTAGTTCTAAAGTAGTCTATTGGCAAAGTTGACACAAAACACTTGTTTATTTTCAATTGTTATTTATATTATTAAATTGTTTCTTTACATCGTCTAGCAATGTGTTTTCAATTTCTTTTGTCTACAATATTAAACGTGATATTTAATTGCGCTATTTGAATTAGCGAAGCAAGAAAATAGAAGGAATTCATGATGGCTGACTTCCTGTCAGTAGCCGGTTTGTGCGGCCGGTTCGTACTTCATGTTGTAATATATGAGTTCACAACAACAATGGCATTACACTGCGAATTACACGAAAGGCAACAATAAAAAAAACTTGCCCCCCTCGAAGA
>SDVV010034296.1:0-11191 GCA_016164225.1 Gammarus roeselii
TGTTCATATATATATGAATAGATACGCAAAATGCAAAGTATACGAATCGGCTGACAGTTTTTTCTAATTAAATGGCTCTCATCATACATTCCACGAAGTTACGATACTTGGATACCAGGGCCTGGAAAATATAGACTTAATAAACAGCTGGTATGCAAGCAGTCTATTTACGACTCACAATAAAAAATAATTCAACGAGGTTGGTCAGAAAACACGTTCTCAAACCTTGATCATTAAACAGATGCATGGCTAACGTGCTTCTTCCATCAAGGTCACTGTTGGAAGAGTTACCAGTGTAGATGAATTTCGTATTAAGAATAAGAGGGTCTGTCACCACAGGAGTTCTGAAGTCAGCCTTAGTGAGCTACCCGGAGGACACGAAATTAAGAAAGGAAGCTGCTCAGAGATTACCGTTTTCAAAAAGTGTCAACGGCGGCCAAATGCTCAAAATTTTTACCAATCCAGGCCCATCCCCGTCACCAGTTGCGTTTCTATCTCAGCCTAAGCTGTTTTCGTGTTCCTTCAATAACGGTCGATGTTGCTGGGATTCCATTAACTGAGCCTAATGAACCCCATAGGACGACGGAATAGAGTAATTTTCTTTTGCATAAAAATGATGAGCTTCCAGCCAACACGTTCAAAAGCCCTTCGTTGGAAAGGAAATGATCTATACTAAAGATATCATTGCATTTTTTTTCTTTACCTGTTTGTTGTTGTAGTTGCGATACTGTTTCTTTCTGTCCGATAATATATTGCATAAAACTAATTTCGATGAGCCGTTATAAAACTTTGCAGGATACAACCACTCTGACCTGAAGGTATTTGATAATATTTACATCGTGCTTCAGACATACATAGTTTAGCATCACTGTGGTAGTTAACCAGAGCTGTACTTTTCATCAAATATTATTGATGTCCATCAATTTAGTCAACAGATTTTATAATATATTTATGACAAATATTTCATGCTGATGACCCTCGTCCCATACAATGTAATTTGGCCGAGCAAGAGACACTCTACTTAAGACTCTGCGTATGATCCATCTGGGCAGAACACGTTTATTTTAGCTACCGAGTAGCTAAAATAAATGTGTTCAAAATTCTATGTGTCTACTAAATGTGAATCATTGCTGTTTTTTTCGCGCATTCGTTCCTTGCGTCCATCTGTCACAGTTAATGAAATTGCACAACTATTGAATAGAGTTATTAAAAGAGAAGGAGTATATTTGTTATTGAGACTGTAAACCATTTCTAAACATGATTATTGAAACTGTAAACCATATCTGAACATAATCATTGAGACTGTAAACCATGTTTGAACATGATTATTGAGACTATAAACCATGTCTAAACATGATTATTGAGGCTGTAAACTATGTTTAAACATGAAATTTTGAATTGTTTCCGAATTTTCTTCCGCGATTCTTTCGAATTTCACTATTTTATTGTTTAGTCATTCATAAAAAACAAAGTACGGATTATGCAATTGATTTTGCATAATGAACGATATTTATCGCACATTATCATTCATAAAGGACATTTTTTGGCTTACGGCACCTTCACCGAGATTAAATTTACACATTGCTCCGCCCATTAAATCAACCGATCTATCTCCGACAAAGTACCATATCACCGTAGCTTCAGAATATTTGTATTGCGACATATTTTGTAGAATAAAGGCGTTGAACTTTATGCGTTGTGTGGCACTGTCATATTCGAACAATTTTCCTTCATCGTTAACGAATCGTTTCCCTAACAGACTTTTCCTGATATTGATTCCTAGCTCGGAGATGTATTTGTCCAATGTATTACCTGAGATATTTTCGCTAGGAACTAACAAAGCATTATCATGCCCGACTCAATCATTTTCATCATTCAAATAGTCTACGTAGAATATAATGTTATACTGTTCATCGTGATTTTTTTCTTGAACCAGTCATTATAGAATACTTCTACAAGTCCTCCGCTCTACCCTCCATGTAGCTGTATTTCGTAATAAATATTGTTAGTACAACTTGAAGTCGTTTTGTTTTGGTACAATTGGCCACTGCCTAGCGATGAGTCATAGACAAAAAAGTCCTTCGGTACCTGCATCCTGCACTGGGTCCTACGTCCTATTGACAACAAACCGCTTGTAGAGATCAATATATACTCTAAAAAGTAGGACAATGAATCATCTTTAAGTAAATATATATATTTATTTGCATATTTACAAGATACTAGGAACACTTACAGAATATAACCTGAAGATCTGGATGTGCTTTCGTCATTCACGCGAGTGTACTCGTCAAAGACGGCTTTCCCAGGCTTTGGTCTCTTCCATGTTAAATCCATGTTTACATCGGCATCATCATCACCCAAGACACATCGCTTTCTCTTTTTAGTGCCGGTAGATTCAACTTCAATGGACTTTTTGGGAATGTCGAGATGCCCATAGGCAAGAGTTGTGCACGCATCGATATAGTTTCATTTATTTTCAAATTTACTGAGGCAATTTTAATAGTACGGACAGTTCGAAGCTGGCATACCTGTGCGTGAATATTGTGTACGGTCTCAAAGGGTTTTGTATGTTTTCTGGTTATGTATGTCTCTGTAGTGTTCATGTTTGATTTGGCTTGTATCTGGTAATTGACACCTTAGCAGCTGATTCTATGGCGTCGGACTCGAGCAACATGCTGTAAAACTTTGGTTGCAAGCGGATGATCTCACTCCGGTAGTCGTCAGCTGTTTCGTTTTTAGTAGTCCCAGCTGTTTTTCCTTCGATTCATCGTTGCAGTGACAATTTTTTGGTAGTTGAAAAGTCCATATATTTAGCCAGAGCAGCTTGCCGCACTTCCGCCTCAATGACGACCACACCTATGAACTGAAGCAGCAGTGAGTCTGTGTCCGAGTAGATGAGAGAGACGTTGTCATCATAGCGTGGTTTCAGTGTGCCATAAAAGAAGCTGTAGACTTTTTCTTTAGCTTTTACAAGCACGTAGAATCCAACTTGGAGTGGATGAACCATTCGGACATTTTTTTGCTTCAGGATCATGATGACTGTTTAATGGCCAATGGCGTAGCAGATTTTCATGAGGAGATTAGCAGCGGGTTTTCGGAATTCGTTGGGTGTGCACACGACCTTTTCTTCTAGACTTCTGTTGAGAGGGTTGAACAGAAACTTGCCGTAGATACTATTTAAGAGCAGTTCGTACAGGGACTTTTTGAAGGAGTTCGTAGACTCTTGACGTTTTTTGAATATTTTTCATAATGAGGGATTTGAAGACCGGTTCCCGCTTAATTCAAAAAAATCGATGAACCCTGGTCACTTTCAGTCCTTGCCTGATGAGTACTTGCAATAATTCCAGGGCCACGAGGTAGTCAGTTTGGGAAAGATGACTAGCAACCAGCTTTCGATCAGCTCGTTTTCGATTTTTGAGATGTTCCGAGCCTGCCAGAGCTCGTCTGTTTTTTGAGCAACTTCATCGCTGACTTGGGCATCGATACAGACAATGTACGTGTACTCGCTAGAACAGTCAGCGCTTACCAAGTCGAATGCTTAAATTTCTTTGGGTTTGAGCTTGTGGATTTCGCCAATGAAAAGAGGCTCACTCAAGCATCCACATAAATACTGTTAAAGTCCCGCCTTGCTGCTGAAGACACAGGTAGTTTAGGGTCATAGTCTTTGCATCATGAATTGTTTATCTTGGTAAGACCTTGCGTCAACGTCCCAAATCCGACTCGTATTTTTTTGACAATCAAGTGGAGTAGATCGATATCTTTGACCAGCTCCAGTTTCATCTTGTCTTCGTAGAGAGCGGCTGGCATTGCAAAGCCAGGGGCGCTAACAAATTGGACGGGGTCCAAGGTGTAGTCGCGTGGCATGGTCTCCCTAAACTTTTGAAAGACTTCTGCTAGTAGCAACGTGTCGATGAGCAGGTAGATGATCATGTCGTCACGCAAAGTCCTGCAGTTGGCTGCCTGCCACATTTCAATCACTTCAGCATAAACAGAGTCCGATAGTCCTTTGCCTCGAAGTTGACTGTAAAAAGCTTGTTGCGATGGGATGTCTATTTGGTCCAGCACAGGATCCGATATGATGGCCTCATAACAGAAATGTCCTTTTCGAGTAGCGAGGTCTAGAACCTTGTCACTGTAGACGAGACTTGTGAGATGGATTTTGAGGAGCGGCATGTCATGGCCACTATCTTTAAGATTTTTGGCAGGATTAAACTTGAGTTGAGGAACGAGTATGGGTCGATGAACTTGACACCGTACTTGCTCGTGTCATCGTTCAAGGAGACTAAGATGCTGAACATTTTGTCTGACTGTTTCGGTAGCACTTTATTTTTATTTTTAGAAGTTTGTTTCGTCCAATCCTCTCAATATAAATCTCATGTCATAGGTTGGTGCATCGTGAGCAATACAAGGCATGTGCCTCAGTTTCTCTGTGATTCTGAGGTTACAATTCGAACATAGAGCAGCAATTAAGTTCCCTGATATCGCTTTTTTGTTGGGACTGAAGACCCCCTCGATGTAATGATAATAGTGGCGACTTCGTCTTTAACCATTTTCTTCAAAATCGTCACATCAGCACTCACATGTTCTGCTTCCGCAATATTTTTTTTTTTTAAGTCCTGTTATGTGAGGACAGGGATGGGGTACAATGGTAAGGTGTCCATGTAATCATTATAATCCAGCAACATATTCATGACAAGATGGGTCTCCATCTCCCCAAGGGGAAATTGAAGTCTAATCGACTACTTTATGCCCTCCCATCTTCCCGTCTTTATCCACTACAGTATGACTGTCCATGCACAACTTATGTATGTTGACTACATGTTTTCCCTGCGCTTTAGGCTCCAGCACAGATTCACAGTCATAATAACAAACAACGGGTGGTTTCTTTGTTGCGTGCATGGCAGAGAATTGGTACATTTCGCATTCTTAAGGCTTACAGATATTTTGCAAGCCTGTACTAGACGATCAAAATTTTGTGTGTACAGCTTTTTGCTCTCGTCCATGCCCTGCACAAAGAACGGACAATAAAAGTGTTTTTAACCAAATTATGTCTAAAGGTTTTCATAAATGTAGTGAAACACGGTATGAGCACGACATGGTTGGCATCAAGATTTGCACAAGGTGGAAAGTGCGCTCCTCACTGGCCTCTAAACTGCCTCTGTAAATACTGACCGGACCATAATTTTCCTTCTCTTTTGTGAGCTGATACAGTCTAATTTAAACTTTACAGTTCCTTTCTATATTAGGTTAATTTTCTAATGCCACAGGTGTGTTCAAGGCAAGTTTCGGAAAGTTAAAGTAAGTGTTTTTTTACGGGAGGTAACTACGCTCCGACTCTCGTCTATCATTTAGGAGGTGTGTATTTTCAGGCAAGTGGAAATGAGCAATCATGCTTATCAATAAATAATTGTTGTTTCTCGATTTCATGTTGACTATATGGCAACGGCCTGGACATTTTTTGGGTCAAGGAACATAATCCCCATATGTTTTGTTGCTTTAACCCCTGTCTTGTAGAATTTAGGCTCTACACTGGTTACTGTAATATTACTCCACCCACTATCTTCTCGCTCTTGTTTTTTCTAATTTATTTTGTAAATCTACCCCGAGATCCTCAGTCAGCTCACTTGAAAGCACGGTTTTTGTTGGCTGGATCACTTTTGTGTTAATCATCCAGTCCTTGTCATCTATAGATGCATCCTCAACTTGTTTGCCCATTTTAATATTTACGGTATATTGGAGACATAGGAATGTTTATAATTTAAATTCAGTGTGTTTAACTAATTCATTGCATCCCAATGTAATCATTGACGATATGTTGACATGTTCAGTGTTTGGAAGATATGCTGATGTTACGGAATTATTTTCCAAAATTCCATTAGAGGTAGGTTGTGGAAAATATAGCCTCACGCAAAGGATCCGATCCATCAGTAGCCACGAAGTGTCCAACAGACAGGAGACGGTGCCAAGGATGACCCCTCAATAGGCTGAGTAACGAACTGTCCAACAGGAGACAGCGTCAAGGGTGCATCCACCAACGCAGCAGTAGGCTGAACTCCGGGTAGTTCCGAGGACGAAGCAGTAGGCTGAGCGACGAATGGAGCCGAACCATCAGTACCCTGAACACCGTGTTGTTCCGAAGACGAACCAGCAGCAGCAGCAGCGGGCTTGCACTAGGGCTTGGGACATTGCGAGGCACGCGCTAGGGTATGCGAGGATCATACAGGCATCATTTCGGTATGGGGCACTCCCTGCATCCTCCAGCAGTGGTGTTTGATTCATCCTACAAGAATAAACAAAGGTTTGTCCACAATAAAACAATAAAAAATAGACTAGCAAAGTTACAGAAAGATATCTCTATAATAAAACAAAAAATAGACATGTTAGAACTGACACTACTTACATCGAGAGTAGAACAACTGTCCTTCACAAACAAGGCCCAAGAGCACAAATAATGTCTGAGCTGCAGCGTTTGCCCTTTTATCCAACAGTGTACGATAACTGGGGCAAGAGGTTTGCCATACGCTGCATATGTACGACAACAAAACAAAATCAATATGAAATCAAAACGAAAACGAAACCGATATACGTGTTGTAAACTGTTTGCCTGATTGCAGCGGCGGGGTCGTATGAAACTGGTGCCGCTGAGGCGGTGGACACACACATCATCAGCTTCTCGTCGAGTAAACATCCTCCTCCTCAAGATTGATCAACAAGACCGAAAAATGCAGCTGATAAAAGTAGGAAATCTTGCCGTCACCTATAACCGGACTCTCCAGAGTTTTGCATTCATTGAAGCTGGAAATTTTGTGTCAACGACTCTACCAACATTTAAGGTTATCTTGAACATTTTGAAGATGAAGGAACAATTGACTGTTTTAGTAGGACAGGATTTGTCGAATGTGGAACTGGAGTGCAACTCTGAAGAAATACAGCTCGTGTTCTTAAATAGTAAATCAAAACTGCTGCACAAGTCTAGAATTGTAATAAGTCCTGACTTTATAGTTAGTTTCCTAAGTCAAGAGGAAATCATGCTGGAGCGTAGTACATTTCACTTACTTGAGCTGATTTCGGAAGAAAAGCTTCTAACGATGGATATACCAGACAAATCATTCGCCTTCTCAACCCACGGTGAAAATGTTCTTGGAGGAAGATGGAATAATTTATTAAATAAAAAATAATACAAATATTTTTGTATACACAGTCTTTGTAATGCATCATGCCCGACTTTGAAAAAGTCTCCTGGTGGATGATAAGCTCGAGACTGTTGCGGGTGTTTGCATCGGTGGTTTTTGCCACGGTTGTCGAGGTTGCCATGCATGTGTCTGCATCGGGGGTCTCTGCAACGGTTGTAGAGGTTGCAATGCATGTGTCTGCATAAGGGGTCTCTGCAACGTTTGTCGAGGTTGCCATGCTTGAGGCTGCGGCCAGTGAGGTACATGCTGCGAATGACGCTGGTAGTTTGGGTTACCGTACCTAGGATCACCCTGATAGTTTGGGCGATGACTGGCTAGCGGACAGCCCTCAGACGGATGATTTGCTGGAGGGTACTGCGTCAGTCTGCACGTGAATATTCATGATTTAGAAAAACTTATGTAGACATTTTTTCGTTAAACATACCTTATCATCCCTGAAGTTCCGGGTTGATCTGGTCTACCCCCGATCAAGTTGTTACCATGATCTGTTGAGAAGGAAATGATAATAGGTTAAATCAATTGCTGGAAAAAAACATACGGAAGCGACGTTGGTTGATGTCAAAGATATTGGCAAGATCGATCTAACTTTAGAGATGTAAATAGCCAACGCTGATAATTATCTGGTGTTGCCAAATGGGTCCGTGACTTTAGCATATCCTTGATGGAATACATCTGCAAAGAGCGAAAGAAAAATATATTTAAATTAAAGGTTAATTGAAAAATAGTTAGTTATATATCACCTGTTGGGGAGAATGGAGACTGTTAAGTTTGCCGATGTGAACATCTTTGCCAAACCCGCACTATTGTTGTAAGCGGGTTTTCATCTAGTGGGAAGAGTGTCCTTGTGAGAAAAAAATAATTAGTAAATAGATTGATAGCTTCGATGAGGAGGTCGTTTCAGGGTCAGAGCACTTTCCTGTAAGGAAACATGAAAAAATTAAAATACATGCAAGACAAGTCGCATTCGATCCATTAGCTATGAAAACTACATGTAAACTCTTTGTAGTGTATGACAATTTCATGTTGGAATCAGATTCTCTACGTATCATTACAAATGTTTTTTTGTCGGGGTAGGCAATCAAATATCAGTGCGATATATTTAAACCAATCACTCTTTCACTCAAATCCATTCCACCGCACAATATCTTTGAATGCCACACACTTTCTTATCATGTGCATGCGCGATATCAATCAATTACGTTACTTTGGCAAAACATTCCTTGCAAAGGACAATATTGAACCGTTCTTCTCCGTGTACAAGATACAAGTGGAACAAAAAGCCATATGGGCATATCGTGGTTGATTTCACACACCCAAGTACTTCGAAACTCTTGATTAGGCAACAAATTGCACGACATGAATTTGAACAACTGTTGCCTCTATAAAATATAATGTATGCTAGACTTGAGGTTAGTAGTGAATTAGAATGGAGAGTGTCTACTACAATCCAGAGGCTGATGGGTCATACTCTAGTGCGAAGGCCCTTCATCAAAGCTGTACGAATATTTGTCCGTCTTCAACAAGAAGCGATGTTGAAAATGTCATACAAGGGTCAGAGACTTTTACACGATTTAAACAAGCTCCCTTGAAATTTAGCAGACTCATGTTCACAGCTGCGCGTCCTGGCTCGATTCTCTGTGCGGATGTTGCATGTATGAAAGATTATGCAGATAAAAATGACGGAATTACACATTTATTGATCGTCATTGATAAATATACAGCTAATATCTGTGTGTACAACCCTTGTAGGCTATTTCATTTAAAAATATGATTGCAGCATTTGATAATATTTTCAAATAACTAGTATGGCTAACAACTCTGATCTGTTCAGATCAGGGCAAAGAATTTATCTGTCCAGCATGAACATATCCATTTATTACACATACAGCAAGGCCATCATAGTCATACGGACTATGAAACTCAAGTTGGGTAAATATAAGCACGCTAAGAAGTTTGAACGCTATATAGATGACTTGCAAACAATCGTGAACACATACAATATGACACCACATTCATCATTAATAGGACGAGTCCCCTTTGACTTGTATTTGTTGAACGACACAAAACAAACTCAGGCACTGCTGTGGGAAATTTAAAGTGCTAGGTACACAACTAAAGGTGCAAGCGTACGTACGCTAACAGTGCAGTGATCCCAGTCTCAAAACATTCAGGCGAGGACACCAATTAAAGTTCACGAAGGAAGTGTTTCGTATTTCACGTGTTAATAAAAAACATTTCCCTCCGATCTATGGAATAACACCGCTCGATACTGATGAACCCATCAAAAGTTTTGCCTACAGGCAGGAACTAGTTCAGTGTGACCGCCCTGAAATTTATGCCATCAAGGTCTTGAAGACCAGAATTAGACGAGGTAGAAAGCAAATCCACGTGATATACACGGATTATCCAGACAGCAAGCCTACGTGGATTAAGGAAGGAATCGTTGTGTCGTGATGTGTGATAAACGTACTTTGAAACGTAAATTGAATTAGTATAATCAAATATACAGAGCGGAAAATTGGTCTGTGACAAGCTAACCAAGTCACGGGTAAATAAATTCAACTCTATAATAAAACAATTAGGGCAGTATATCGTCCGGGAGTAAATCATCCGTCACCAAAAGGAAAAAATTATCACCCGTGGTTGGAGGGCTCCTGTTAAATATACTATTACCCACTGCAGTGAGTTTCTTGACAAATATAATCCATGGATAAGTCGATTTACTACCTAGTTCCAAAATTCAAGATGGATAAGCTTACAACAAATCTTATTTTCCAAAAGTATTACACCTATACCTGCCACAACAGGGCTAGAAATGGCAGATCATAGCAGTACGTATCACAGTCAAAGGTTGAACAAACGTGGGGAAGATATGCTAGATTTGAACGCTTCGCTTAAAATATCAGTAAAGATTTTTAATATTATCCTATCACTATATCGCTCTAGCAAATAAACAGAGCCCACACCGGGGCCGCTCAAACAAAACGAGACAAATAATGACGATGTTGCAGCACTATATACGGCCTCGTTGCCTCCCGTAGCTAAGATAATCTCCAGCGGTTTGTTTCATTGCTTACAAACCAACACACCATTACAATTTGAATCGAACACGTTTGTTAGCCATCCCGATGTTAAAAGCCGTATTCACGTACTTGATCTCCAAAACAGTTCATTGGTAAATAAGACAGTCATAAGCAAAGATGTCATTCAAAAGTTCCTGGATGAAATGCTTAAGGCCTTTCATATGAAAAAATATTGAAAATTGAAGAAACGAAGGACGAGATGGAGTGGTTCTGGGAGAGCTTATAAAAAATGACACACGCGGCTTTGTAACACCGACATAACAATCGTAAACATCTTCAGAGCAACACTGGGATACGATCACTGTATATAAAATCACACAACAACATAAAATGACAGGCGAACCCCTCGGACCAGTTGAGGGAGATGGTGCCTCGTAGCGACCAAGAGATAAGGCCATGTGAGCACACCACAACACTGACTGGCAAAATAACATGTCAAAATATGAAATAAAAATGGTCCCCTAGCGTGGAAACACTCTAAATATACTAACCATAACCGATAATCATCTACAATACCACGTATCATAACACTGGCACAAAAATAAAATATATATAAGGGAACTTTAAATATCGCACAGTTGGGGGATGATCAAGCGCATAAACCTTTCGTGACCGAGGCAGAGAATAGACTGATGCGCGAGCATGGACGAAGCGCAAGGAGTGCCTGTACTGCAGCAAGGTGAAACAGGTCTACCAGCCGCATTACCTGAGTGTAATAGGCAACAGAAAACGGGGCTTATTTGGTGAGAGGGTACCCAGGGCATATTCTGCTATAGGGTCCCAGGGGCCAATATAGCCCCGTATATCCAGAGCCAATTTGCTCCGCACATCTCCAGGAGTGTTTGACGACCGCGTCTTGGTGACGTCATGCTTATGGTGATGCATCGACGTATACATAACAAGTGAGTATATATA
>SDVV010034297.1:0-11190 GCA_016164225.1 Gammarus roeselii
AGTGGACCACCCCAAATCCACCCGGTCTCCCAAGTCCCCCGGGCTCCCGAAACCCCGGGTCCTCGAGTCCCGCGGATCCCACGAGTACCTCCTCTCCCTGGGTCACCTTCTCTCAACCAACCTCGTTACATATAATAATAATGATAACAAATTTAAAATTCATCACCATGAAAAAAGGGCAGAGAAAAATAATAGAGCCCAAGCAAGAAGAAATAATAAAATACTAAAATAAAGTGTTAATGATCTATAAAATGAATAAGCATCCATCCACCCCAAGGTTAATGCAGACTCCCCCGTAGGGCGGTTGCTTGTCGATAGCGGTGCAAACAAAGCTGCTCCCTCAATGAACCCATTCAGTTGAGCCAGTTGTTATTTGCTGATGTTGGCAGTTGAGCCAGTTGCTATTTGCTGATGATACAGCCATGGTTGCAGATTCAGAGATGAAGCTATAGCTGTGTAGGCTAGTGTCCGAGTTTGGTAGAGTGTGTGAGAGGAGGAAGCTTCGAGTGAACGTGGGTAAGAGTGAAGTAACGAGATGCTCGAGGACTGTCGATGCGAGCAAAATTAGTGTCACCCTAAATGGAGAGCTCTTGGAGGAATTTCTGTGTTTTAAGTATCTGGGCTCCCATGTGGAGAAGATTGAACTAGTGGAAACTGAAGTGAAGGCGCGAGTGAAGGAGGGGTGTAAAGTGTTGGGTGCACCGAAGAGTGTGATGAACTGTAGGACGTTTGGGATGGAAGCAAAGAGAGGGCTGTATGAGGGTGTTGTTTTCCCAACTGTGCTCTACGCAGCTGAGACTTGGGGGGTGAGAGCAGAGGAGAGAAGAAGGTTGAATGTTTTCGAAATGAAATGTTTGAGGAGCATGGCTGGAGTGTCGCTGAGAGACAGGTTCGCTAACGACGTGGTTTGAATCAGAACGGGGATGGTGACGAAGTTAGAGGACAGAGTTGATTTACGTGTTCTGAGATGGTGAGGATGGATGAAAGGAGATTGGTGCAAAGGGTGTGGAAGGTAGAGACGAGACGACGTAGGCCTTGAGGGAGACCGAAGTTTGGTTGGGTGGATGGTGTGAAGCAGGCAATGAGAAGGAGAGACCTGTGTGTGGAGGTAGCGAGAGAGCGTGCACTGGATAGGCGTGAGTGGAGAATGATTGTGAACAGAAGAGTTTTGACGCTGCTGCCCTGATGTGCGTTCCCGCTCTAGGCACATCGTTGAAGGACGGGATGGTCGTGGGCTGGGAGGGGCCCGGTCATCATGACCCGGTAGGGGTTAACTAGTCACACTGTCGGGCTCTTCTACCGACACTGACCTCGAACCGCACTCATGACCCGGAAGGTATGTTGCGGGGTTCCCGGCCGGACCCTTTTGTGCAAAAGGGCTAAGGTGTGCGAGTGTGAGTGTATGAGAGTGTGAGGTGCGCCTTGCCGTCGGCCACCCCTCGTGCTGGGGGATTTCGGCCTAGTGTCTGTATCTGTAAAAACAGTGCGGTTCCTCAGACCGGCACGACTGGGGATCTTCCCGTTTGTAATGGTCGTCTTGGGAGCAGTGTGAGCATCTTTGCTTACCATTACAGTTTCTGCTCGTGTGTCCGTATTTCTGGCATTTAATTTAAAACATCGCATCGGACGTTTCTCGAATGGTGTAACCTTGGTTATGGTGGCGCAGAAGGGAATGTTTAGGTATTTAGGTGGAGTAGGGCTGTGGTGGTCTCTTTTCTTGGTGCGATCTTTGGTGGGATATTTGCTTCGATACCGCAGTTTTCGTGTTGAACGAGGCCGGTGATTTACTCCTTGATTTCCTCATTCGGGACATCTTCAACGTAGATCAAACCTGAACTTGTAGAGAAAGTCGGGTGTTGCACTATTTTTCATGGCTTTTCACCGAGTCTAGTATTGGAGAGAATTGTGTCACTTTGAAGTTTAGTCTACTATGATGGCAAAGCCTTCGTCGCCGCTGGTGGCGACGCTCAGGATTGGGCGGCCAGTGGAAGAGCTCCGCTCTTTTCGCAGAGTGTATGGACAAGTATCCGGTCTGTCTTTGGCGTCGAACGTGATCTTCAGGTGTTCGGGAAAGGTATGACTAGGGTTGAACAAGTTGTGTTCATTAAATGTCGTGTATTGCTTCCTCCTTGCAGCCCTCGGAGCTCGGTTGGGGTAGAGGTACTTGCGTAAATTGCGGGTTCTTTAGTTTGTTGGTTCTTTACGAGTTCGTGACCCTCGAGCCTCGTTAGACGGTCGTCAATTGCGCTAGGTTCTGCGGCGAAAACTTCTGCTTCCTGCTCAGAAAGGCCGGCCGCCCTACGGGGGAGTCTGCATTAACTTCGCGTTGGGACTCCGGTGGAACATGGAAGCAACAACAACAACATCAGAGAGGCCGGTCGTTTGGCCTAGTAGATTCCTGATTTCCTGGACGTTCCTGGTTCACTCGTCGATGCGGTCTACTCTCCGGTCATCTTCGGCTGAGGTGGCGCTGGTCATCTTGGAGAGGCTGACGTTCTTTGCCGTTGGAATCTTGGTCTTCGTCACTCTTGAGGGGGTGCTGGTCCCTCCCGGGTGGGGCTTCCTCCTTCCCCCCACTGGACCCCTGGTTCACGTCAGGAGCCAGGGGGCTCACTCTTGAAGGCCTCTTGACCGGCTTAACCGCTTCTAACGTTAACGTCAATTGAACAATTTGAAAGCAAAACAAACGTGCGGTTCAAGGGCCCAGCAGAAACTAGGGACCAGTCTGTGGTATCTTAGGGGTTCTCTGAAAAGATCAGTTAGTAATCAGTACGGGAACAAATTCGATTTCCAGCACTCAATGAAGAGGCCAAGCCTTCCGCCCCCACCTCACAGCGCATCGACCGCCGCAGGGACGTGGCCACGGAGATGCTTCCCCGCAGAACTCTCTCGCTTCGACAGCGTAGGAGTTTCCTCGGCCTTATGCATGAACGAGCATCTTACCTACGCTGTGCTCACCACTTCCTCAGCGAAGGCGTGCTCGCAGCACGGTCCCTGCGCCTATCCGGCGGGACCAGCCATCTCAACAGTCCCTGCCGCCGCGCGGTGCTTCGCTGGAGCAGCGAGGCTTTCCTTCGCTCCCACGTCCCGTTCGTGGTGCCTCCACCGAAGCTCCTCCTGTGGATAAACGCGTCGGGTGGTGCGCGGGGGCTGTGTGCTGCAGCGACCAGCAGTCTTACGGCCACTGGTCGCCATTGGGATGTGTTCTCCATGTTGCATCGAAGGAGTCGCCGGCCATCGTGCAGGTGCTGCGGGCGCGAGCTCATTGGCACCACACTGCAGTCCGCGTGTTGTGAGCCACTTGGGCTCCACAGGGCCTTGGCGTGGCAGTAGTTCGGAGCACAGCTCCTAGGATCCTCCAGCGCCATCGCCTCTTGCTTCTCGCAACCTGCCTTCCAGGATCGCGGAGCGTCCGGGTCGATCGGCTCTCGCGCCTCGTATCAGTCGAAGGCAAGTAGACGCGGACGCCTCGGGCCCTCGCCCTCCTCTCGGCTCTGCGCGGGACTAGGCAAACAGACCTCTTCGCGCACCCGGGAAACCGTAACTTCCCACTTTTTGTGGCTCCGCTTCCATCACCCACGAGCATCTTTTGTGGTTTGCCTCCAATGCGACCGGACTCTGATACAGATGACAATAGGCCGCATCCCCCAGAAAGGGGGGTGGCCGACGACAAGGCTCACCTCACACCCTGATACGCTCACACTCACAACTTAACCCTTTTGAGCTAAAGGGTCCGGCCGGTAACCTCACAACACACATTCTGGGTCACGAGTGCAGTCCGAGGATCCGTTGTCAGCAGCAGGGCCCGACAGTTTTCAATGGTTTACCCCCCGCCGCGTCATAATGGCCACCTCCCCCCCGCCCACGACCACCATGACACTGGGATGCCAAGGGCGGGAAAGCACATCAGAGCAGCGTCAAAATCAATCATTCACAACCATTCTCCAATCACGCCTGTTCATTGCACGCTCCCTCGCTACTTCCACATTCATGTCACTCCTTCCTAACGCCTGCTTCACACCATTCATCCACCCAAACTTCGGTCTACCTCTAGGCCTGTGACCTCTCCATGTGCCCGAACCATCTCGCGTCGAAGGCAGGGAGGCGCCTCTAACATCAAGACCCTTCTCGAATTCTCTTGCATCAAGTTTTTTAAAACGGTGCTCACCATCAAATACAATAGATCGCTCGTAGACACCCTGGTCAACACGCACAGGCAGTCCACACAACACCAATACCAGAGTTGCTGGACTCGTTTCCAAAGCAGGGTTACGCGCCACGAAGATGCACTCCATCAACCAGTCCACCTCCTCCCCGTTCCTGCACCATGCTGGCGAGTAGAATCAGCTCGTTCCTAGTACAGTTTTGGCTTACAGGAAGGCGCTTCCTTTACCTCTCTTTCATGAGTTTGGCGTCACGACCCACGATGCGATCTTCAAGGAACTGGCAAAGGCCCAGTTTCACGAGAACCCACCACTAAAGACGTTTCGTGCCGCAGTGGCAGCTGGAGCCGGTTCTCGTCATGCCCGCTTCACCCCTCAGACGACATCAGTATTGGCGCTCTTTCAGAAGACTGCTGCTCGTCGTTCTCGCAACAGGAAACAGGGTCTCTGAGATTGTAGCAACGACACGCACAGGACTACATTTCTCCAAGACCTCTGAATGTGCGCTCGTTCTGACCGCTGACAAGTTCCAGTACTGTAATCAGATCCTCACACACACGCCACCGCTCATCTCAATCGCCTCACTGCTTCCGGTGTCCAGGCACATGGCCTGGGTCCTATGACCATAATCAACGCCTACGTAGCACGATGTCCGTCGAACAATGAATTGTAGCTCATCCATGCTAATTCAGGCGAACCACTCAAGACATCATCGGTGGGGCCTTACATCTGCTCGTTTATCAATGAAGCCACACCGCATGCCTTCACTAAAGCTCACGATGCCAGAAAATCTGCCTCATCTCTTGCTTAGAAACGTGGGGTCCTCTCCAAGACTTCATATTCCAGGAGTTCTGGAAGTCGCCCCACGTGTTTGGGCACAAGTACCTATTCGCAGTGGGGAACCCTAACTAACCTTGCGTTTCACCGAGAACCAGGGGGGTAGTACCTCTCGCGTCAAAGGTTTGTGACATTACGCTAGCTGATGCCAGAAAGATTGGTATAATATTAAAGGTACGTGTATAGATTATCTTACCATGTCGTTATGAAGTAATCAACGCTAAGGCTTCAGGATAAGGATTACGTCAGTTTCCTCAGTATATATTTACTTTATCCGACTCACTCATTTATCTATAATTTATTATTTGCTTCCATGTTCCACCGGAGTCCCAACGCGAAGTTAATGCAGACTCCCCCGTAGGGCGGTCTATCCATCTCACTGTTCGGCAAGATTGCCATATTAGCTATGGTACACATGGTAGATATTTCCACATGGAGGATTCTACTGCCACTACCTGGCTGTTCATTAACACTTATACTAGAAGGCAGTATATATTGATGTACATAATTACCATTTCGGGGCTCATATTCTAGGCCCGCATATAACTTGGCAGCTATGAATGGTGTGAAGCAGGCTGTGGTAGGCACCAAGCAATACTTGTACTGGCCTATGATTACAGTCATTACCCCCTTTTATACAACTGAGTCATCATTCCTAACACGGCAAGCGCTTCTTTGAGATCACTCGGTTTAGGATGCAGCCGATCCATCCAAATTCTGCGCTCTTCTGGCATAGGCCAGCTTGCGCTTCATGATGGTATTTTCTATGCTAAACCATATGGCTCTTATGGAATAAACAAGAATATAACTTTTGTCATCTCGATTTTCTCGAAAAGAAGAAATTTCTCTGTATTGTAGTAGAAGAGCCATACGGGCCTCCTCCTCCCCCTGCTGTCTTAACAATCCACTCCTTACGGTAAAGCAGCTTTGCTAGCCCTCATGAATGATGGAGCTCGGCAGAGACCGCTTATATAGGTAGGGAGGGGGTTGGGGGTTTCGTCGTAACTCGCAGGCATTTAGCGGTGGGCGGCTAGTCTTTTATTATTACCTAAAAACTCGAGAGCATTCGAAGAACCTAAAAATTTCGAAATTCCCGAGTAAGGTTCGATGAGACAAAGATCTAAATCGGTCGAAAACTACGTTCAACAAATATCATCAAGATTCTCTCGTAAATGTGTCTCTGTGTAATGTTTTCTCTTCAAGATTCATCTAAATAAAAGCAGAAGCGCAATGGTAAACCATATGGCTCATACTACATTACAGAGAAATAGCTTCTTCTAGAGAGAATCGAGATAACTCAAGTTATATTTTCCCATGTCTCAGTGATTCAAATTTAGATTCATTGAATTGCATATTGATTTCACCAGCCTACTTGAAGACTTCATTCAGATTAGTTTGAAAAATTTCTACATCACTCAAATCCTTGACAATACCAAGTACTCTGATATCATCAGCCAAGCAAGAGACATGTATATAGACAGTTTTTGCTCAGATCATTAATCATTACCAAGAAAAGCAGATAGCCAATCACAGAGCCTTGTGGGGACCCTACCTAAAAGGACTGCCACTGGTGCAGAGGTTCCTCTATCTACAACCACACTTAGAGTCCTGCCTTCAAGAAATAATCTGATTCATTTATAAACATGTCCTTGGATACCAGCGGTATAGTTTTGATAGCAATACACAGTGATCTACTTTGTCAAAGGCCTTGGCAAAACCAAGATAAATCACATCCACATTAAATCCATCACAAAATGAATTTATCATTTCGTCATAGTGCTCCAGTAGTGTAGTCAACGTTCTTCTTTTACTTCTGAAACCATGTTGCTTGGAGTTGAACCATCAATATTTAAAAAAAAAATCACTATTCGTTCTTTCATTTGCATGTAAAGTGCAGCAAAAACTTAACTACACCATGGAAGAACTGGAAGTAGGTGGTTAACAAGGACGCCACGGCAAGGCGGCAGAACTGGGGATACTGAAGCAAAGGTAAAACGCCTGTAGGCCAATGTCGTAGCAGTGATATGCATGAAAAAATTATGTCTTCAAATGGTGTTAGCTATAATGAATTAATCGAAAACAATTTATACACACATATATGCATGTATATGTACATGTACATGTACATGTATATATATCAAATAAGCACATTCGAGCGTCAGGACAAACAACTTATGAGCGCCAGAAAATATAATGGGCCGTTTTCATTTCCAATAGTCTTCAGCCGAGTGCCTTGTTGAGGTTACTGAACTTGTGTTTTGTGGCACTGATTGAGTGGCGTAGTGCCTGCATTGTTCCGCTATATAAGGGCAAAAGAGATTAAAATGAATGCTGTAACTCGAGAGGTATCAGTCTGTTATGTGTGGTTGGTAAGTTGTACGGGAGTGTGCTGATCAAAAGGATTAGAGACTGTACGGACTGCGCAATTGGAGAGGAACAGTGTGGCTTTAGGAGTGGTAGAGGGTGTACCGATCAGATTTTTGCAGAGACAGGTCTGTGAGAAGTACCTTGCCAAAGGAAAGGATGTGTTCTGGGCATTCATGGATCTGGATTGATTGATTTGGGCCTCATTCATGGATCTGGAGAAGGCATAAGACAGGATTGACAGAGAAGCGCTGTGGAGGGTGTTGCGTTTGTATGGATTTGATTTGGGCCTCATTTCCACCGGAGCCTCAACGTAAGTAATAATAGGCTCCCCCGTAGGGCGCGTCGTGGCATGGAACTGTTGGAAGCGAACGGGCGGAGTTGGCAGTTGAGCCAGTTGCTATTTGCTGATTTGATTTGATTTGATTAGAGCCTCATTTCCACCAGAGCCTCAACGTTAGTCATAATAGGCTCCCCCGTAGGGCTCGATGACCATTGATTCCAGTAGGCTCGCACGCCTAGGTGTGAGAGGAAAAAACAAAGCAACGCTTTTAACGTTAGAAAGAAAGTGAAAATTTTAGCAATGTCAGACGCACGCTGGTGCGCAAAAGAAAAAACGCTTACTCGAAACGGACCTCCGCTGCCAATCCTTTAGAACATAAAGTGATATGTACGCACCCTGATGCGTACAGGTAGCATCGTCGAGATCAGTACAAGGTCAGTGGCTACACAGGCAACATCAGCTCCGACAGCAACGCAGCACAATATTTACAGCTACGCGGTTTAGTTGTATGAATACAATTCATTCATTTAGGTAAGATAAAGACAGATGAAACGGAACGAATCCTATCCTCGCCTCCAACCCCTCAGAACCTCATGAGTTGTATGTCCATACGCCAGTGCGCACAGATAGTATCGTCTAAATTGGTACAAGGTTCACGGCTACACGGACAAAGCCAGCTCCGACAGCAACGCAACACAATGTTTACAGCTACGCGGTCTATTTGATTTAAGTACAATTTATTTAGTCAGGCAAGATAAACTCAGACAAAAAACATCCCCGCCTCCAATCACTCATAACTCCAAGAATTGGTACAAGGTCTATGGCTTCACGGATTAGATAGACTCCAGCCGCAACGCGTCACAAGGTTTTATAGCTGCGCAGTCCAGATCAACCCCAGAAACTGCATATGGTCCGTGCACGCGCGAGGGAGCACAGACTGAAGAAAAAATACACATTCACAAACACGAACTCCCGCACAAATACTCCAGCGTTATAATATTGTGGATTGTGAAAAAGAAAGTAAGAGCAGGTTCGTCATGGGCAGAAAAACTGCTCAGATTATTGATTGCATACTGATTGTTTAAGGGGATAGGTTGGGGGGGGGGGCATTGGTCCCTTGGGTCGCAAAAGAGCCCGATGAATCCCGGAGAGTGACCCATGTCCCCCGGGTCTTCCCGATCTCTCAGAGTCCTCCGAGACCCCTCAACTCAGCTCATCTCGGCTTGTCTCGAATAATTTCGGCAAGTTTCGGCTCGTCGCGACCAACTCGACTTGCCTCAACATGTTTCGACTGATCTCGACGCACCTCGACCAGCCTCGACGTGACCCTTGCTCTCTGCGCCGGCAAACCGCAGACTGTATTCATTTATTTAGTATCTGCTTCCATGTTCCACTGGAGTCCCAACGCGAAGTTAATGCAGACTCCCCCGTAGGACGGTACCGTAGACTGAAGTGGTTAATTGTTCTACTCAAGCATCTCTCATAAACATTTTGCTGTGTATGGTTATGGTTTTACAGCGCTGGGAGGGGGGAGCAGAGGTTCCAGGATTCAGTGGGGCCTCTAAAGGGTTCCACAGTTTCTCAAAAGGGTCCTAAAGGGCCTCAAGGGTGTCCCAAAGGGCCCCAGAAAGGTCCAAGTGGACCTCCCCAAATCCACCTGGTCTCCTGAGTCCCCCGGGTCCCACGAAAACTTCCCCTTCCTGGGTCACTTTGTCTCAACCAACCTCGATACATATAATAATAATAATAACCAATTCAAAATTTACCACCATGAAAAAAGGACAGAAAAAAATAATAGAGCCCAAGCATGAATAAATACTAAAATAAAGTGTTAATGATCTATAAAATGAATAAATGAATGAAACCTATTTTCGACCAGATCAACGTACACCATTTAAAAAGTGTGGTATAAACTAACACTAATTTTAGGCCAGATCAGTCGTACAAAACCGCGAGCTAATGACCAAGCAGTCTCAAACAGTAACAGTCAGCTTTTTTCATGCATTTTTGACAAATTCAAAGCATTTTGAAGGATTACTAGCATTAAAAAAACAGCACAGAAGTTGTAAAAGATCGTAGTTTAGTAATTTATCATGAAAATGTATGACATTTCAGGAAAAGCTGTCGTGGACATCTGGGCGCTTTTTTTTTCAATAAAACGGTCACAGTGCGCTAAAAACCCGTGCACTATAGGCAGCACCTAGATATTTTAAAAGTGCTCCGATACAAGTTGATGAGAGCAAGCGTTGAGAAAGCCATGGCCAAATTCAGAGTTTTTTTAATGAGGTGAAACTTTGCGTAAGGTGTTCATTCTTAGAATCAGCAGAGCAATGCAACGTTGAAATTCATGCACAAATAACGTAGCCTCTTCATTTTCATTATTGGCATGGTTGTGCGGCAATCGACGGACACTGGCAACAACAATGGCCTTTGTGGGTCCAAAGGCCAGTGGCTAAAAATGAAAAACAACGTATCAAATGTATGGGTGCACATATCGGTAAACCAATTCCTATCAAAGTTGGAACCGATTCTGTGATAGGGGTTAAACTGAAGACACAACATTGCAACGGAAAAAGGGTCAGAAGATAGGGACCTGTTACATAATTGTTTAAAATCTCATGGTAATCATCAACATAAACAGAAATAAAGAGAAATTGTTATATTTTTCCTAACGTTCTGTTAGTTTCCGTAGCGAAGGTTGTTGCAAATTAAACGTAACTTCTTCCTTTAATATTATTATTGAAAGCACCTCTGCACCCCGGTGTGTGCGAGATTCACACATAGTGTGAGTGTGAGACCCCCACGTAGCGTGTGTGAGACCCCCACGTAGCGCGTGTGACCCGAATGTCGCGTGTACGATGCCCAAACGTCGCGGGTGCGAAACTCACTCGTCGCTTTTTCGAGACAGATGGCGTGTGCGAGACGCACACGTCACAGGTCGTGTGTGCGAAACCGAACACATCGCGTGAGCGAAATGTCACATCTAGGTAATATGCAAGCGACTCTTCCAGCACATTTCTTAAGCCACTGGCTTTTCAGAGCGCCTTCAATTGCAGTATAGCACGTTAAACAATGCTTTTACCAATGCCTCTAGTGATTTAAAACAGTTTGATAATTGAGCATTACCACACCTCAAAACCTACTGTAAAAAAAAATGAATAACTCACACGAGCAGAGAAGGAACGGGCCTTCAACAAAAGGAAAAGCCAATAAAGAAAAGGAAAGGGTCACAAAAGAAAAGGACCCCAAAGCCCTTCTCCCAAAAATAGAGAAGCGCTTCCCAAAAGTAGAAAAAGGACTCACAAAGAGTAGGAAAGGGCCTGAAAGGAGTTGAAAATTGCTGCAAAAGAGTAAGAAATGACCACAAAAGAGTAGAAAGTGCCTCCCAATAGAGAAAGAGCCTGCTATGAGTAGGGAACGGCTTTCAAGAGGAGGAGAGGGGTCCCAAGAATTGGAATTGATACTCAAACAAAGGAAATGACATGGGCGGACATGAATGACATCGTTAGGCCTTAAAGATAGGCTGGAATTGAAAGACACTGT
>SDVV010034298.1:0-11190 GCA_016164225.1 Gammarus roeselii
TATATGCATATATATGTATATATTTATTTATGAATATATATATATATATATGTATGTACATATATATCACTAGCTAGCTCTCTCCTATCCAATCAGTTTCTCAGAAACAAGTCATCTTCTCATGGTACTCGTAGAGAGCTCATCTCTCAATTGCTACTAATTACAATTGTCAGATAATAACCTTGGTGCTAACTTGTCGATTATTTGGATGTTTCAATCGCTTTATTACAAACGATGAGCGTGCTCTGTGTATTTGAACAAAGATACGGAACCATTTCTGATGTAATAATCTCTGTCATATGAGCATATATAGTGCCTTGTCTTTTCGAGTAGGAGTATGCTCATCGCGCCTCTGTACTCCAGTGTTGTATTATTCGAATATTCACCCATTTTATTAAATTATGTTCTGGCTATTTCACCTTAGAAAATTTCGTTTGAACACTATGATAATGACGCGTTGTTATTGCATTTGTAGTTGTACTTCACTGTGGTATTATTCGAATATCCCCCGTTTATAATCATGTTCTGGCTGTTTAAGAATATGATAAAGATTCGTTGTGATTGTATTTGTAGTAGGTAAATGTGTACCGTTCAATGGTTTTGATATCGATATCAAATTTGGTCATCAGGCCTCATGGGCTGTGTTATATTGTACATGGTTGAACAATAAGATAAATATCTCTGATACTTTGCTGCAACGGGTTATTACATCTCCACACTAATCACAATTTCCCCTGCCAACTACCCTCTGTGTAAACTAACGCTCATCTATTTTAATGTCCCAATCGTTTAACTATATACTACAAGTGTGCTCTGTTTTTCGATGAATAATATTTAGCCTCTCACTTCTAGAAAAGTAAATTCGATGAGAGATAATTTCATTCATCAATGCAATCATTTATTAATGTACCATTTTTATGTTGCAATTGCCGTCAAAAAAGGTAACATAGTTCTGTTTTATTTTCTGGTAGAAATATGTCTACATGAGCGTTGTGCTCCCCGACTGAATTGAATTATACTGATTATCATCTATATATGTAGGTAGGTGTGTTTGCGCGTATGAATGTGTATTTGTATGCGTACATTTATGTGTACATTGATGATAGTATATTGTGGATTCCATTCAGTTGCTTGAAGGCAAGCCAGCAGCACACTAGAGATGAGCTGTGATGTATTCATTTTGGATTTATCCATTCCATGCCCTATTTTTTTTAACGTATAATATAAGTTTATAAGATTATCAATAACATATATTGTAAAGCATGTTATGCAACTAGAAGTAGCTACAAACCGGCCGACGACAGGAGATGTGCTGTCACAAATTCACTTTGTCTTCCGTTTCGCTAATTCAGATAGCGCATATGAAAACTAAGTTTGATGTGTCATACATAGGTATTGAAAACCCATTGCTAGATGATGGAAATAAATGATTTAATAATAATAATAAGCTAGGCTCTGCTGGTAGATGTTTAGGAATTGCTGCAACGCATGTGTGGCGTCTCCTCGACATCTTTTGAAAGATTTAAAACGTACCGACTCGTTTTGGGGCATTAGTTGGCGTCCACCTGCTCAACAGTCATCTTGCGTTTGGCAGCGCAAAAATCTGTTCTCCTTTTTGGATGATACGAGAGAAAAAAATACGGTGGCGTTATTCTTAATGTAAGATTTCCCCTTGTTGGTTTGATTAGACACTGATAGAGAAGCGAAATATAATTCTGCAATGGTTAGTGTCGGAGAGAGAAGTAAACTATGTCTCGTGTTAGTAGGCGTTTGAAGAGTTCTAATCAAAGTTTTCATTATACCTTATTTGCTACGTCATTTACATCTCACCGTAGGTTTAAACGAATACGAAAAATACGTTTTACCCGTTTAACTGCACATCCATTTTTTTATCATTGTTCAATCATGAATTTTATTTCGCTACGTCCCTGTGTCATTGAACTACAATGTTAGATTATATGTATTTAAACCACAATTTTGGTAGTTATCTAACTTTTCCTATTACCTATGTTGCTGTAAAACTTTTACCGATCTGTTTTTAATATGCTGCTCTTCTTCTCGAAGCTCTAATGAGGTCTGCGTAAACACACAACGACAACCTCCCCTTCGAGGCCCCGTCGTTTCTTCGATGCACATCATATAAAGCAAACACACTCACGGTGCGGTGGTGACCTAGTGGACCATATCCCCAAACAAAGAGCCGGTTGTGCGCACAATGCTTAGGCTCCTCTTCAGGCTTCTCTAGCGAGCACCTCCATAAACAACAACTTGATACTCGGCGTCACTTGTGAAGTGTGGGATGGCACCGATGAGTTCCTCTACCTAGATATTCTGGTCGTGTCCGTGACACCTATATGATTCTACCTATGTTAGGTATCTGTGATATCTACCTATGGCCTCCGCATATGATCATATGACAGGCAAAGAGTTTTTTGATGTTACTTTGCTACCTAGGGTGATAAAAGTGTGTGGGCTTATCGATGTCAATGGATCTTCACGTGGAAGAGAGTCGACTGGTGTTGGCTTTCAAGGTTTACATGGTCGTCAGGAGTGTGTCAAATCTACTTGCGACCCCAAGAATGTTATCGCCAGGAGTAGATGAATCACAGTAGGCTGTTCATTTACCATGAATAGAAAGGAATAACACACTTATCTCTGAATCCTTTGTTATCTAACCTGATTTCGTATGTTCAAAATTTTGATCCGGGGTGCATAGTGAGACGATACTCATATCGTGTCTATGCCTATATTAATTATTTTCTCATGCATGTAGACAGAGAGAACTTAGTATTTCCCGTCTATGACGTGTCCAGAGGTGCAGAGGAGAGAGGCCGAGTGCTTCCACAAATTGTTCACATGGTAAAAAAACAGAAGAATTGGATTGCAAACAGTCCCTTTGCATGGTGTCTATACTCGATCCATTCGTCTTTCTTTATATCATTCAATTTATGGACGCCGGTAGTAGCACTGCACCTTCGTAAGTCTAATATTAATTCGTCGAGACCGTAATCCAATAATTCATTGATAAACTACTTCAACAACAGCGTTTTGTTATTTATACGTGCATCATGAAATATATGAACAATTATGTGCTATCGATTTAGGTTTCTCATAACTGTCTTCGCCATCGAGGTGAGGGGCGGAGCCTTTTAAATTAAAATGCTTGTTCCTGGCAGCAGTTCGGATGCTAAGCCAAAATTGCTAGCCTCATAAGCACCATCGTGATTAGTTGCAGAGCTTTATATTGCTTTGTCCCTGGAGTCTGGGCTATGTTTAGTTTCTGTGGCTAATAGAGGAGTTTTGAAGTACATAATTCCTCGTTCTCGAGCCACAATGTCTTGCATGTATCCTGCATTTGTGCAAAGGTGGGGCTTTAAGTGCATTATGCCTGGATACTAAGCAACAATGTTTGTTCAACTTGCCTTCAGGGCTAATTGTGGGAATTTTTAATGCATAATGCCTGCATGATCATACTGGACTGCAATTAGTTTTCTATTTGTGCCATTGATAATAACCGCCGATCTTTTTTGGACATTTATTATAAAATCATGTATTTACATTGTCTGGCAATGGGTTTTTAATTTATTCTTTATTACACTTATAACTGCAATATTATGTACACTATTTGAATTGACAAAAATAAAAGTTCAATTGAATTTTTTGTTGCTCATTGCTAGTGGGCTGCCACAGCTCTTATTTTATGCAACAAATTATATAGTACACTATCTTAATCATTGATTGGTGAGTCTCCTATACCTATAGGGGTTTTTGTGGTCAATGTCAGTGCTTTTAAATATTTAATGTCATGATCCTTGCCTGTGCAAGTCTCCTGGGCCATAGTGCCTCTGTAGCTAATAGCAGAGCTTAATAATATGCAAATAACTATGGTCCTGGGTTCAATAAGTATTGCACACTGACAATCTAATGGTCTGTGCAGTCCTGCAGACAGCCTGAGACAGGGAGCCTGGAGGTAATAACTGAGGAATGCAACATGAATTCTTCATTTAATCCATTTACCAATCACAAAGGTATATAAGCCTCTACCAAATTTTGGAAATTGCTTTTGTCACTTCTGTAACTGTGACTAGCTAAAACTGTTAGGGGTTTGCTTCCACTGCTTGTCAACAATCGGGAAACTGCTGTCATGTAGTATAAAGTGCTATTCTAAGAACAACTTTTAACTGTTTTCATTAAAAAATATCAGAAAACTAGGTTAAAAATAACTTTTCCACTGTTTTCATTAATAAATTTTGTGGTAAACTATGTCCTAGGTTTATCAATAGAATCTCCTTCTCCTGCAGCTTCTTATTTATGATATTGCGGTGGCTGAATATGAATTGAAGATCAGCTGACAGCAGCTGCCACAAGGTATTGTGTGAATGCAGTTCATGACAACAACAGGTCGGCAGTGCTTCAGTTACTGTAAACTGTTCAATTAAATGACTTGGTATTGGTAGGGGTTTTGATTTTTTTTCAGTCTGCTGCCTGCAATCCTGCTACTTTTGGTGTACAGAAACTGCTTCTGCTACTCCACTACCAATTATATAGTATGCAAGTTACAGAGGGAATTCTGTAAAAAATTATAAATTCAGTAGCAAATGGGTGAACAAATAAAGTTTAAAAAAATCTGTTCTAGTGTTCACACATGGCCGTTGACTGCCATCAGCAATGACACTAATGAGGAATATAATATGGTAATTGTGTAAGCTATCACTTGAAAATGTTGAGATGCTAAACAACAGCTGATTTATCCCATGCTTCATACCATACTTGATCAGCATATTGGCACGTCTCATTTGAGACTAAATCATGCAAAATTTGGGGTGAGTGTCACTAGTGGGATCTTCAAATTTGCTCAGAGTGTGTGAATGAACTGGTTTGACCTAGTAAACAATGCAAAATATATTATAACTTCTGCTTCAATTGAGACTAAAGTCTGGAACAAAGTGTTTCTAGTCAGAAAAAAAAGCTGAAAAACTAGTTATTCTAGGTATTAATGATGTAAGAGTGATATTTTGTTAATCAACAAAATTTTGAGTGCCACTTAACTAAAATTATTTCTAGAGATTAATTTAGAAGTCATCCAAGTCTTCAGATGCATCTTCAACAATCCCAAACCATAGTTGACAATCATACAAACAAGCAACATACTGGCCTATCATGTAATCCGTCTCTTTGGTTCTGAGAAGTAATGAGACTGTGTCTTGGATTGTTATAATAAGTTAGTTTGTCAATACTCAAGTTTTCAGCTACATCTTCAATAGTCCTAAACCTTTGACCATCATACAAATAAGCAACCAACCTTGAAAACTTGGTAAAGGCCCTGAATTTTATGATGTGCCTAGTAATAATCAGAAATTTGATTTTATTATCTTAAATTCACAAGCCAGCCATGTTCTTTGATGTGAAGATATTTGGTGGATACAGTATTATCTCTAATGAATTACAAATGCTATTGAATCTACCCTTGGAGGGGAAATGTTGATAAATTGTATTGCATTTTGCAATGGTTCTGTCACTCCTGGGCTCCAAACTGTAGTCATGAGTTGCTAGTGGGCCAAAAGGCCTTTAGGCCTACCCCAGGTCATAGCCATCCATAATGTTCTTCTTGTTCTTACTAATCTATGAGAAAAAAACAAATCAAAATTGGTTGATGCATTATAAAAGATGCTTCCTCCATTGGATCATGGTGGATTTTGGGGGTCTTGTGGGAATTATTTATGAAGAATATACAAAAATTAAATCAGGATGTTAAAAAATGTTATTTGAGAAAGAAATTTCTTGTTGCTAGTTGGTTTTGCCATCTATTTGATGTGTCATTTCAAATGTGTGATTCAAACTTACTTGACAAATAAAATTTAGTTTACAATCATTGATGTTAAAAGAAACGACCCTCATCCAAATTGCCTATGTTCAGTAAGTTTTCATTTTGCCTTGCGTTTATGTTAATAATCATGCAAGTTTTTTCTACAAAATATTTAATCATTGATCCATCTGGCTGGTAAGGGGCATTATGATGGACATATACTGTTATTGACCCAAAAAGTTCACATTTGATGGACAAACCAGTTGATGCTGAAGCATGCATCCTTAATAGTTTTCAATTAAGAATTATTTAATGAATTGCATAAGGTGGCAACCTAAGTCTGAGATGTAATTTGGTAATTTTTTGGCCTTTCGCCTGTTGCCATGAGATTTTTTGCAATAAATTTGAAATTTGACATGGCCTGAAATATGACTTGAATTTGACCTTGGAAACCAGGAAATGTCTTCTAATTTGATATGCCCTATTTGGTTGCAACCCTGTTTTTGATTCAATGGGCATACTAGCATATTCCAATTTACCCATTTTCAAGCATACTGTTGCAAAACGTCAGATGTCTGATGGCAGTCAGTTTCTTCTGGTCATGTGGAACAGTTCTGTGAATGCAAGATGTAGCTCCCTTTTTTTGGTGGAGCATTTTGAAATTTTAGTTTCAGGGTAAGATTATTGTTTTCAAATTTGTCCTTTGGAGGAGAAATACACTCTATATTGCTGAAGTGGGACATACAAAAGCTATTGAATGATTGAAGAGTTGAAATGTGACTGGTTACATTTAGTTGTAAGCTTTTGTTGGTGACTGCGCTTCAAATTGTGCTTCCTACTTATCACAGACACTTACTTTGACTTGTTTCTGTGATGATAATATCCTTTCACATTTTAATTCTAAGTCATGATTGCTATGACAGATGTTAGTGAAATTGTATCTGTTGATATACTTTGCCTTACAACCATCTGAAATAATGGACTGAGTCAGCCTTAGCATGAGAGCAAGTTTTAATGTTAGTTTATTGTTGTTTAACTACTTCTCTACAGGGAGAGTGGAAGCTCCTCTACTGCACTGCCTTAGATCAGAACCATTCACCTCTATTTGCCAGGACTACGTGCAAGAAGATATCTATCATAGACTAGTTAATTTCCGCAGCATTTGCTTTGGTATTCATTGTTTTATTTTAAATTTGTAAAGTAGAAACCCAGCGCTACTCAATTATTATGCGGGAGTGTTAAAACTTGTTGAAATTTGTTGTATTTTATTTTTATTTTGAATTGTTATCTCATACAGTTACAGGATTTTTAGGACATTTTAGGATTGCATCACCCATATAGCATGCTATATTCAGGCATAATTTGGTTGGTTACTGCACCATTCTTCTTATTTCATTATAACTCGAGAGTTCAGTATGGGTCTTTCCCGTTTTTTAATATAACCAGACTGAAAAGAATGGCAAATCCCCGCAGATTTTTAAATCGTCGATCACCTCGGACCGATATCGGCGGCATGTCGGCAATGTTCACCGCTCTGCTTGAAATCAGCAATATCGGCGGCAATTTATGTGGATTTGGTTGAAATCGGCCATATCGGCGGCAATTTGCAGCACACTCTATATAATTAGTGGTATTTGTCGGAACCATGCTGGGAGCTTTTTGTCACTCTGACACATCTCTGGCGGCTGAGATGTGTATACAGCATGCTAATTTGAACTCGATGAGGGTAGAGACAAAAGACTTAGTAGTAATGTCTGCTCAAAATGTAAGGCAACAGTCAGTTCTATTGTTCTGTTCAAGTTTAGTTTTTCTGTTTGATATTTTACTACCCTATTGGAAAAAACATTGGTTATCGCGGATGAATCCGTCGTAATTATGCGTTAAATTTCAGTGTATGCAACCGCCTCAAGTTTGTGGATTAAATTTGCCAATGAGACATCCGCCGTGAGAATTTTGCGTTGTTATATTTTTAATAACGTTGGTATCGCCTAAACTACATATCAGTAACCCAACGTAAGTCTGAACGTGTGAAAAAGGTTGGTTCTTTGCATGGAATAAATCCAAGTCCAAGTTGGCCAACAGCAATCGAACATAGGCTAAGTATAGAGCAAATTGCCGTGGAGCAGCCAATCGCACTCGATTTTTTTATTAACAAAGAGTGATTGGTAAATTCGCAGACGCTTCTGCTTTACCCCTGCCCTAGGTTACTTCTATTGGGTTATAGACATATGTCACACGAGTAGTATAACGAGGTCAAGTTTTATCACGCTGGTGCCTGAGCGAATTGACCCTGGTCAACACGCCTTGACAAGAGACAAGTTCATTCACTAATTCAAGTACGCCTAGAGGCAAACTGAAGACCGGTCACGACGGCGCCGGCTAGCTGGTTGTCGCTCCATCCATGAGAAAGTCTTTATATCAAAATCATTCGTCGTGTAAATGAATGAATAATTTTATTTCATTGTAAAAAGCTGTATCATTTACGTGTTTCAGTTATCTGCTGACGCGTTTCGCCCTGTGTTTTCCAGAGTGACGAGTGTCGCCTAACACATGAAAATTGTCTCCATTTGCTGGACTAATACGGGTTGAAACGTCAACGTTAAACGGCATTAACCCAAATGAGCTCATTTCGTGACCCTCAAAAACTACAGGTTCACCAACGCCAATGTGCTAGTGACTAACTTGTAAGGCCGAAGATGGGACGTGATCAATAAACAATTGAGTCATGCCTGAATGGATGAAATGACTATTTCTGTCTCCACATGTTGTTCTGGAGATGTTTTGTATGAGATACGTATTTGAGTCAAGTGTGACGCCCAAGTCTGCATCGTATGGTGAGTGTGGAACCGTGAACTAAGAAAACGTAGGCGAAACGCCTGTGTGCACTCGTATGTGTACAAATTGTTTCATAATTGATCTACTAATAAGTGATTTTTTACACATCTTGAAAGGAGAAAAAAGTCATACGCGTCATTTTACAAATACTGTGGACTTGCTGCCGTGCACAAAGCTGCAAAGGAAGCAAAGGTGAACGCACCATCATGACGAATACTTCTAGTCTGCTGTCCGTGACGTATTGAACACGTTTTGAACCGGAATCTAATAGCGTCATCAGATGAATACTAAACGTTAGCTGGACCCAAAATAGGTAGTGATTCTAGTATTACTTCATTTTCCATTTTAAATTTATGGCTAATATTAGATGAAATTATGAATATTCTGTAAGTGCAAGGGTTGCGACAATTTAAACGTTGTAATCTCATTGGGATCAAGCAGGTTTGTAACTCCTGATATCTCGTTTGACGGTTGCAACCTAGATTCGAATAGGTGCGTGTGATATTGCATCAAAGAGAGGTTAAGTGAAGGGGGGGGGGGGGGGGGTTGATAAAATGTATTTGAAGTCACAATCGATACGCAGGCAAGCACATTTTGTTTAGCAGCATCTAAGTTCAAACATGAGTACCATACGGTTTGTGTATGAATACCGGTATTATTTTATGTATTAAGAAAAAGCTACCAATAAGCTATTATGAAACCTATCCGTGTTAGCAGAGTACTGGTCTGAGTTGGCTGAGTATTTGCTGAAAACGCATCGGATCATAATTAAATCATTTTTTCGTTACGCGGCACGCATCCTTATGACTGTAATGAGGGCTTTCAATAATAAAATCCTCTTGGTAATCTGAGCCGGCGATGCGCTTGCTTCACAGTCTGTATTGAGACGGTGGACCAGTGTCAGAAACGGCGTCGTCGCGACTGTCAGGCTGATGCAGAATTCAATGACTGCTTTTAACACTGAAACAGCATTGACATTTTTGATAGGTAACTTCATTATTCTTTGAATGTGTATCGAGCTTACGATTGGTGTTGAAGATGAACCGATAATAGAACAAGTCCTGTTACAGATGAACGCTGTCGTCCAAAAAATTCTGCTGCGCGTTCAACTTGAACTGATTTTAAGGGATAACTCCTGCGCACAGGGTGCGCCGAACCTCTGATTCACTTGTCTGCAAATGAAGGTTTACAAATAGAAATTGACGAAGGCGCAGTTGTTAGGGAGGCTGGTAACGGCAATAGCCGAGCTTGCGTTTACGGAAGGCATTACATGTCAGTTGGTTCGCTTTATGTACTCTCTGTTCGTGTGTGTCGCCAAACTTTTCAAAATCTTGTCGCCTTGCGCTAAACTTATTCGGTGTTGAAAAGACAACACGGCAAAGTTCACCGGCGTCAAGGAGCTGCGTTTTGTGACTCCCAAAAGTTACAGGTTCATGAACGCTATTGTAAAAGTGAACTAGCAGCGTCGAAGATGTGACATGATAAATAAACAGTTGAATCGTGTTTGAATAAACTTGTAAACCCTTTCAGTGCCCAGATATTATTATATGTTTGTTATTTATTAGGTACACATTTCAGTTTAGTAGAACGCGCTGATCGGCGTCGTATGTTTATGTTTTGACTGATCTGGTCTGCTGCGGACGCAATTGAGTTTTCTCACAGCTTTTGTGTCGCTGTTCGGACGTAAACATCATCTTAGCGGTAATCGGAGTATGGTATGGAATCAAAATATCTACTGTGGAGCCCACCCTGGTGCTGTTCGATATCGTGGAATAGTGCCTCTCTGCCGACGTGCTGAGTTGTGTTGCCTCCAACTCGATATTTTTTGGTATCTACGTCACGAGCATATTGTTGGAACATTCCTATGAGGTTGGTTCTAAACACAATGTCAGTCTCGTGCGTCAGGGAAGTGGTGCAACAGTAAACGTACCAAACCAATGTCAAGCACGTATTTACCCTAAAAAAATGCCCCAAATTATAATTGAGGAAATTATAAAATCTTACATAACCTTTTATTGGATAAATACGTATTTATACTCCTTTTTTATTAATACAACCACAAATTCTCACTCTTATAATTACAGATGTCAGTCTGAAACACGTGCCTGACGTACAGCTTGGTACCATTGTGATTCCTACCCAACCTAATCCACCTTAGGGGTGCGTGTTTCTAACCCGCTTGGAAAACGTACGTATTGTTCTTCGGTACAACTACCCCACCACAAGTGTCAAGAAAATTTCTCATCATACCGAGTGGTTGATGGTAAACTAGAGAACATAAGTCGAAACACCTTAGAAGCTGAGCAGCGGCAGGCATCATAAGCAAGTCAGGTGGCGGCAGGCATTGGCGGCAAGTCTGGCAGCGGCGGCAGATACTGTGGTCGGCTGGCGGCAATTACAATCTCAGGGTGCAATATCGGCGGTAAGCTGTGCATACTCTCGTGACGAGGTATAACCAGCGTCATTTCTTCCATCTTTTTGAATGTGTGTACTGTATATGTATATATATGTACTGTATGTAGGCAGATATATATGTATATATGTTTACA
>SDVV010034299.1:0-11190 GCA_016164225.1 Gammarus roeselii
TCTTGTTTGTAAGCCTAATTTCATTTTCATTGTCAATATAAGTCATACCCGGAGAAACACAAGAGAGTGTTCAATTAAACTGAAGCCAGCGTAAAGAGCCAGATCCCTGAAATGGAGATTGAATATATATTTTTTATTTTTGGCGAAGCAGGTGCATACAATACAATGAAAACACTGCATTGCCTCCATCCTGATAAGTCTCGAATGCAAAACTTTTCATAAAACCCCCGGTAAAACAAGCGGTAAAACAAATAGTAAGGGTTAAAAGAGTATCGCTCTCAGGCTACCCATCAACATTCTTACTCATTGATGGGCGAGGAAACAATATCGGATAATCTTTTCAGTGGGAGGCCTCCACACTCTTAGCATAACTTATTATTTCTTGTTGAAGCGTATTCTCCCATCGTGAGGCATATTCTCCCATCGTGAAGCATATTTTCTCATCGTGAGGCATACAGTATTTTCTTATCTTGATTCATATTCCCTCATCGTGAGGACTCTACTCTTAGAATGTGACCTTTTCCCTGTTGGTGTAGCTTCCTCCAACAGTTGTTGTCAGCTGCTAGTGTATGTTCTCCTTTGCTCCCTCACTCTATATATACTGGACTTCAGAGATATCCTACATCCCACTCCAAGTATAGTCAACCATTTTTTTTTCAGTACATTGATCGAATTCGCTCAGTGCTACTAACTATGCGTTTTGTGGCAGTTAGTTAGGGCCCCATATGAACGGGTGCTCAATATTGAGAATTAGATCAGTTCAAAAATCAATTAATTGACCTGACAAGTGATGTTCATCCTGATATCACAGGAAATCCACCACATCGATTTTGATTGGCCTAAGTAATGATGTGGTGAAAGAGTACCAGAGTACTTCCTTTCATTGGCCATCAATTCTAAAGCGACTAGTAGTGAAATCTGCCGTCGTACGTCATGAACCACTGGTTATATTCACATGTCATTCGCTGTGCTCAATGGAATTGGTTCGGTGTCTTCGGAACTACCACAGTGTGGTGCATAAGTACGAACAATTGTGCAACAATATGTAGGAATCAAGATTAGTACAAATGTTGCTCATCGAATTGAATTAAAGAAATATGACGTCGTATATGTTCATGTTTCAGAAAATAAAATACCTATCATCCAGCCAAATATTCGTCAATCGACGATTCAGATTCAACAATGTTAGGTATTAATTTCAACGTTTAATATCAGCACAGATGAAGATTAACAACCATATTCAACCCAACTTCTTCATTTACTGAGTGCGAAAATGACGGAAGGTTTTCTTCACTTAGCCGAAATTTGCCCCAAGTTCCTCATCTGAAGTTACGACCGAACTCTGTGTGAACTGAGTGTTTATTGCGTTCAACTTCCTCAATACTTGGATGAAGTTTGCTCATTACAATAGTACAGAGGTTTTTATGCGGCAAGCCTGCGTTAACTGTTGCTCTCCAGCGCTGAAAATCATTTGTGCCCAGGTTCTTTTCGAGTCGTATACAGAATGGAAATGTTATTTCTCAACCAGATCACTATTCATAAGTCACTATTCATAAGTCACTATTCATGAGTCACTATTCATAAGTCACTATTCATAAGTCACTATTCATAAGGAAAGAACGGAAATGGTATTGGATGATTGAATTTCTTTCAATCTACTGAACAACATGATGACCCAACAAAAAACAGAAAAAATCAACGATCAAACATAGCCGATGTGCTAGCGAACACCCTAATCGAATTGTTAACTCCATTCATGAATAGTCCACTAGTAATAGATCGATTAAAATCCCTTTGCGGGTTGTGCAGTGATTGATTGCCAGTATTCTGGACTGAAACATTTACCTCTCGGAAGCGTCTTTGCCAATCACTGCATGCCTTCAGTCTCTAAACGTTGGGCGGTGTTGGGCGGACGGTATACGGACTGCGGCTCAAGGACGCAAGGGAATGGGTGTGCTCGTGCATGTGAGTATTTCGGCCTTCCTATCTAGCGGTGTAGGGGGTGTTTTTCCCTTTGACAATTCATGTTTTGTGGTATATCATTTAACTTCAAGATATGTGCAATTATCACAATGTGAGTGTTTTTTTAAAATACGGAACAGGATATTTTTGTACTGCTTGCTTCAAATACGTAGATTTTGAAAGGAGTAGTTTATTTTTTAAACATTTTTTTTAATGTAGGTGTATATCAATAATGTGAAATGTATAAGGCATTTTTGTTAGAGGACTGCGTTGAATACACCTTGTTGCTTTCGTTCAGAGGGGCAATAACCTAATGTAGTTGTGCTGAGAGAACGTATCATAGCCGATTGTTGACAGTTTAACAAAAGCATATTTCCAATCGCTTGAGCGGAATAAAAAAACAGTGTGCAACTAACTTCAACAGTAGGATAATCGGTGTCGAAGGAAAGTACGTCTATTTGGGAGAATTATTTCCGAAATACTTATCTTCAGCAGCGTAGAAGCTGCAGGAAATATAGGTTCAACGGTATAAGGGGACAATAACAGCTCAGAGACGGTCGTCTCGGTGGTTTTCTGATCCAGTGGACAGCGAGAGATTCTCCTGAAGACAGCTTCAACTTCCATGTTACTCGCACTGCATTGTGGATAACAGTATTGAGTTTGGTGGGTGACCCCGCGGACAGTCATTAGGTCGTTGGTGTATACAGGAGGATTATCTCTGTAATCGAGTCTCAACTGCGGGGGACTGAGGTTGTCACAACTTAATAGAAATAATGGGTTCACTCCGGAACATTTGTTATGGGAGATAACTTTCAGATAGCATGATTCGCCATTAGAAGTAAGTTCAAACAACTCGGGTTAGGCGGAAGGCGTCCCACGACTGGAGAGTCAAAGAAGACGTCTGGTGCTTCAAGACGGTGCCATCCGACGCTGCCGAAAATTCAAATAGTCGGATTAGCATGTCCACCTGTTTGGAGTTACAATAGTGAACAATTCTTGTCCAACTTCAAAATTCAATCCATCAAGACTGTTATAGCATCTCAATTCTGCTCAACCAAGTGAGGACTACACCATCAAAGGGGGTTTAAAGGTAATTGCTGTGGTTACATCCAAGGGCTCGTTTATTGTACTAAGGCGGCAAATATTATTGTTATAGGGATTTGCCTCACACAGTACTTGCGATGAAAAGAATAGGCTGGATTCGGACTCGCATGTGTTTTGTCTTGTCGCCGACCATGACCACATGGACCGGATCATCAACGATAGCCGGAAACTACACGATTCAATCCTATTGGCTGTGTCGGGTCACCCACTCATTACAGTTCAGTGCTAGGCTATCGACGACAACCCGCTACTACATCATAAGTTCATTTATCATTGAGGGACGAATACGTACCGATCACTCGGTCTTTTTGTCTGTAACAGGCGACAGACACTAAACCAATGTTTTCGGCGAAACCAAGTCGGTAAGACAACGATGAATGGAACAGGGAGAATGCAAAACTGCAGCCACCCTTTAGAAATATTTCCAGTGAGCGCTTTCCCTAAAAAAACATCTAGTAAGACAGTTTAAGTTCTTGTTACATAGCTATTTGAAATAATCTGTTTGCAGCACATTTTCTGAAAATGTTAATAATTTACCACGACATTCATTCGTTACATAAGAATGTGATCATTTTTCGGCTCCTCAAATATTTGCCCCATTGTCGATTACAAGTGTTTACAAGTGAAAGAAATCAACAACGGGTCTGCTGGCTTAAACTAGATATCATTTCGATAGTAAGACGATTAACTCTGAAGTAGAACGTCTAAGAGCGCTTCATGTGTCAGCGTGATTTCTGTTTTTAAAAGATCATGAAAGGGAAATTGTATCTACTTAACGGCGATTCATGTAGAATTGGGGCGAGACGTAATTTGATCATTTCGGTTGTATGGCCGATCACAACCAAGCTGGAAATTTGTTTCGTTGTTCGGGAACTCTATACGTAAAGAAATTGCGTGTAATGTCGAATGAGAAAATCTTCCAGACGATTTTGTATCCATTATTCCTGGTCACTCCCTCCGCATCTAGAGTAAAAACGCTTGCTCGCTGGATGTTTTCCTTGCCCTTCCTAATCTTCCACACCTCGATCATGCCACCCCTGACTCGACGCTTCTCTAGTGAATTAAAAGGTTCAGTTCACGTAGTCTGTGTTCGTACGACTTATTGCGCAGCAAATGGAGGCCAGAATTCAACGGAATACTTAAGATACGTTTTATAAAATGCATTGAATACCTTATGAATGTTGTGCCTGTTTCTATGCGAGATAGGGCGAAATATTATACCCTGCATGTTGTTGCATTTTTTGGCAGCATCGTTTCATTGCTTGCTGATTTTCAAGTCGTTTCCACTGATGACACCTAGATCTCTCTTTTTCTTGCCAGGAATTAGTCTCTTTCCGGACATTGAATATTCGTGTGAAAAGTTATGAGGACCTATGTGCATAACTTTACATTGGTATACATAAATTTTCATTGGCCACTTTTCAGAGCATTAAACAATTTCGTTCAAGTCTTATTGGATCTACTGACACTCAAGTTCGGTTTCCACTTTCCCTCCCCTCTTAGTTTCGTCGGCAAATTTGTTAATGTTCGAAAGAACGCTTTTATATAGATCGTTCATGAATATTGGGAAGAAAACAGGACATAACACGGATACTTGAGGCACGCCGCTTGTAACATTACTTACGTTTGGAGGAAGCTCCGTGAGCCAACATTTTATTCACTTATTAGAATCGCTTTGAATACCGATGATGTGCAACTCGTGAGGTATTTTATCAGAAGCCTTCTGAGTGTCATAAGAAATTCAATGATAATCCTGAAAACAGTAGAACCGATCGTGTCTAAAGCCAGGTTGTGAGTCACCTATCAACTTGTTCGAAAATAAGAATTCCTTAACTCTATCAGTTATCAAACTTTCATCAATTTGTCAAAGACCAACGTGAGACTAATTGGTTGGCACTTGCCGTTAATTTTTTTTGCATTTTTTAGAAAATTGGAGTAACACTGGCCTCTTTACATTGAGTGGTGCAAGTGCCATTTGTAAGAGATTGCATGAAAAAAAATCGTTCTTCGTTCAAATACTCTTCAGAATTCAATGATGAACTTGGTTTGGTGCAAAAGATTTTGTAGCTTTCAATCCATCTATATAATAAATTTGTTCGTCATGGGAATACTTTCACTGTGCTGAGGGCTTCAATTTGTCTTTCCGTTATTATATGCTGAGGATTAGGAATGGTTGGATATTATAACGTAAATACATAGCAAAAATATTGGTTTAGTAGGACACTCATGATAGAGTACTCAGTTTCTAGCTCACCATTATCGTTCTCGAGAGGACTCCTCACAGATTTTAATATTTTGCTCAATATATAGTTTAATATAAAACACGGATTATTTTTAGCGGCCGCCGGAATTTTCTCATCATCATCTTTCTTTTTACGCTTCAGGACCTACGTTAAAACTCTTCGTTGGATGGTGGGAATAATTGTATTCGGTCAAAGGGGCACCAGGAATGATACTGCTAACATTGAGATTTATACAATTCCTTTTCCTCTGCTGAGTTCCTCATTCCCTACCAATCCTACTGAACTTTTAATGTATTGAATTAGTTATCAAGGTCTCTCTTATTCAAACCAAGAAGTCAACCATATGAATATAATACAATTCATCTCTCTCCTCTTGTCTCCGTGAACATCAACCTCTTTGAAATTGAAGCCAGCAATCAGAGGATAAACGCTCCATTAATCCCTCAATTAGCTAAGGTGCTGCTCCATCATTGAAAATGTGATGGGCGTTAGTAATCGAGCAATTAGCGACTTAGTGATCCGTTCCTGCATGTGAGGCGGGATGGAAGCTGTCAATGCCTGGCGGAGGGAGTAAAGCTTGAACAGAAAAGTATTTTTGATCTAGAGTGAATCAAGATTTTTCGGTTAACATGGAAAAACACTTTAAATAAACAATAAAACTGAACAGCTTAGTTCATAGAGGTTATCATTTGAATGTGCTGGGATAATGGATCGAACACACTATCAAATTCGTTGTGAGACACGTGGTGTGAATAAACAGTGATTTCATCACTGGGAAAACATCAGTCCATACCAAGATTCCATCATGCGTCCCAGAAACACGTGCTCAGAACTCTAATCCCTCGGCCAGTACAATACCTCGTGGGTATTGTACTGGTTTTGCAAGACCACCAATTCCTCTGTTCAACTCTGGTACGGTACAAACCTTTACGTATTTAAATGTAGAACTAATATTTGTGACATCGAAAGCGATTAAACGCTGAACACCAACATCTCATCATACAAAGGGATACTATAAAAAACACGACACGTAAACGATCATCAAGCTAACAAAATATTTTAGCACCCATGCACAAATAATTTATTTATCCCTTTTTGCGTCCCATAAAACTGAATTAAATCGACACTAACATACATTAACAAAACAAAGAATCGCAAACGCCCGTCAAAAACGTCTATCACTTGTGCTTCCCCCATGAAAATTGAAATTCTATTCAGTCTCTACCGTAAATTTCAGACAAGGAACTGTTCCGTCCCGCAAAACAGAATATATTCAGCTCTCCCATCCTAATAAAGTTGCAACTCATTGCCCCCTCAATCGGCTCCCGTGACCACAACCGAATTTAAAATTTGACCTTTATTTCAAAGACTGGGGGAAGACTTTGTCCAGACGATGAGCTTAGGATGGAGAAAGTTATTGTGCTATGTGTTCCGGTCTGCTGACAACATCGACATCATTTAATAAACGCATATATTAAAAAAGATCGAATTCCATTTTCTACTTGTAAATTAGCCGGGTAATAATAAGTAGCCTACACTCTTTCCTTTTCCATTTTTAACTCTGTGAAGTACATTCGGAACCAGCTCATTATTGTGCAGCTTTGGCTTGGGTACATATTTGATACTTCATGTTGTCTATGTGCGCTAAGCACATCATTATCTACCAGACTATCACGGGGCATGCGGCTACAGTTTTGACCAGAGTCGGTGAGTGACCTAGTGACGTAGCAGTCAGTGCGGCTCAACAGTGTCAGTGAGTCTCATCAGTGTTAGTACGACTCAACAGAGTCAAAGCGGAGTATCTGGGTCTGTTCGGCTCATCATTGCCAGTGCGGCTAAAAAGTGTCAGTGCGTCTCAGAAGTGTCGGCCTACGACCAATGGGCTCAATCGCAAATTCTATGCGTAGAAAAAAACTATCTGCGAATATAACAAAAAATTCTGAAACAGTTATGGAGAAGCCTTAGAATACGCACGATTGTCATCTGTAGACAGAAGAATCTGAATTGAAATGAAGTTGAGCCGTATTTATATGTCTAGTTCAAAATTGTTTTTTGAGGAAGGAAATAAGGTGATTGTGTTTCATCAACGCTCATCGTCTTTTGTAATAACTATTTATAACTTTTTTCAATTAAAAATGGGTGGTCTTCGATTGAGCTCTCTTGCCAATCGAAACGTTCTGGCCTGTGTATTTCTCCTTCAATATAGTGTAACAGTTCAATATTAAATTCACGCATAGCAAAATAGCAAACCAGACACATGTTTTTTCTCCAATAAGCTAACTGCCTTGCCATGCTGATTACATGTGTTTCTTTCATACATGTACTTCAAATTGTTCTTTGGTGAATATATTGAATATACCAACAAGGAAAGTTGTTCGAGGGAATGTAATCGAAACTCTTGATAAAAAATGTTCGTTTGAGCCGTCTAGTGAAGGCCGATTATCCTGAGCGTGTTCTTCTCGAGCCTGGTGATTGATGAGTCCCTGTTGAGCCTCAGGGACTTGGGGTCGGCTGGAAATTGATAGTGTGTGGAAGGTGAACGATGGAACAGGGAAGAAGTTAATGCAATAGCGGGTCATCCATCATAGGACCGGCGGTGTTGGAAGACGAGACATAACGAGAAACGACATGACACGACGAGACATGACGAGACACGCCGAGTCACGATGAGACACGACGATGCCGGACGAAAGACATCGGGGCGTGACGAGACTCGACGAGACACGACGAAACCCGACTTGACATGATACACGAGATACACGAGATACCTCAAGACACGAAGCGATGACGTAGGTGATGTTTTGACCAATAGTTCGGTTATTGACCAGTAGTGCGGTAAGTGACCAATAGTGCGGTTAGTGACCAATAGTGCGGTTAGTGACCAATAGTGCGATTAGTGACCAATAGTTCGGTCACTAATCGCACTATATACCCACGGGTATATTATCATATACCTGTGGGAATAAAAAAAATGCATTTCGGATAACCAACTCCACAAACGAGTCGCTTGTGAGTGCGCCTGGTCTTCTAATCTAAAGTGCGAGTATCATATGAGTGTGACTAGATTTATAATAGGTAGTTTGAGTACGTTGTGAGTGCGGTTGATCTCATAACCTCGCGTACGAAGCCTTCGAGGGTGCGGCTGGACTTCAGTTAGGATTCATCGTCATACGATTATTGGCTGATCAAACTCAAGCATTGAGAGATGTGACTGCCGTTATATTTACACTGCTGATACAACTGGATGAAATGCAATTCTCAACGGCCGAGTGGGCAGCTTGTCGGCAATTTCTTGCAATAAACATGAGAGGGAAGGTCCGCTGTTGAAAGAAGGCCTGAGGCTCACTAGTACATATAAACGGTGCATGAACAACTAATTTGATTCAGACAATGTAATAGTTGGGATGTATCTAATTACTTAGAGTGTCCGACTTACCCCCTATATAACTCGGACATCGTTATTTATATGTATTTATGAGTAGAGTTAAATAATTTTGGACCAAGTTAATTACTTTTGTGGACCTGGGACAGAAAACAGGCCAAACATGCTAACTGGGGCTCACGGGTGGCTTACGGATGGCTTACGGGTGCCTTACGGCTAACGGGTGACTCATTCGGACGGACGAACGGCATAAATATTAGGCAGGTTTGATGTTTTGAACATTTAAATTTTACTAACTAATGATGTTTATTGTATATATGTATGTTTTTTCTTTTTAGATTACTGTACTGGGCTACGTTTGGTTCCTTTCAGCTGTTCATTATATACATGTTTATGTTGCTGGTAGGAATATTGCTAAAACACACTTCTGGAGGGGTGGGGTGCGGTAGGAGGCCCCCTACGCAAATGTTCAGTACGCATCTGGAATATTCGTCAGGTAAGGCTACCCTTAGCTGTTCATTGTCGTATCAGTAATTTCCACGGCTGATTGTTATGTTTTGAGTGTATGTATTGTAATAATTTTAGGTCTGGATTGTAATTCTATATATTTTCCTGTACACATATGTTTGTAATCTTCTCTAGATGGGGCATAGTTGACACATTCGATCGTTGGTTTGTGGGTTCTTAGCGGTTGGATGCTTGGGTAAAGCCATTTGGTTGGATTTGGGCAATGTTTTGTGCTTTCCGTCTATATTTTTTTATATGTGTATAATATCCATAGGAATAGTATGGTATAATAGTTTGGTAGTTAGCCGGTTGATGTATATATTTCTTTGGATGAGGTAGCTTCGTTACGAGAATCTATCTACTCCATAACGTATTTTCCAATTATAAACCAGATATTTCGGTGTTATCATGTATTCGCATGTTCCAAATAAATCGTTATCAAGCGTATGTAGACTATTCGGGTAGTCTTGTCTCGATTCTTTTGTATAGCGAGTGAGTATCGGTTGAATTCCCTATAGCGAGAGTAGCTGAACAATATGGATTTATAGTACATTATCATATTGTGTTACAAATACTTAGTAATGATCGGTTGATATCTGTTGATATCTGTCTTCGGTTGATCGGTTGATATCTGTCTTCTGCGTCAGCAGTTATCATTCACCACGGCTGAACAAGTGGCTTCTGAAGAAATGTTTGTGACAAATTTAGCATTCCTAAATTGTTGGTTACCATAGCAAACAAGAACGTTGCTCCTTTTTCAATTTATTCACGACTCATTTCGGTAGCATAGTTACTAACTAGTACCATATAACATCCAAAATTCCAGTAATTGTTAATGCATATATCTGTTTGAGACTTTAGATCTGATGAGCTATTGATAGCGAAACGCGTCATGGAATACTAAATTATATTTGTTTGTACTTTTGAGACGTCCATCTGAAGAGCTCACGACAGCGAATCACGTCATGGAAAAGAAATTCCAAGTCAACTTATGTTCTATTATTACCCTCAAGTTTTTCATCACTATACTTCAAATGTATATGCCTGGAAATAAAATCATATAATCTAGAAGATAAGGTAGCTTGGTTGGAGGAAATAATGCTCTTGAAAACATTGGAAATGCTGTCGGTCTCATGAAGTTGCTCATCGTGATGCCTAGCAAGTGGCCGTATCAAGCGTGATTCAACATCCGTTCGTCTGCTACCCTGCGCGAACGTTGGATTCACCACTGGAGTCGACGCCGCTGGACCTCGCAAAGAGCTTCTTCATCTGATCATCGCACTCAAGTCAGAAGACAACATCTTCTTCTTTGGTACCTGTCGCAGTGAATTCGCGACCTGATGACTCTGTTCTACGTTAGTGTTAATTTGTTTGAGGGGTCGTGCCAGGAAACTATAATGCCCCCGTGGAACGATGCACTGATTCCTAACTCTCCTGTGTACGTCCTCTTCATTCGTTTCAGCGTTCAAACTCTGTCTTCAGTTCGTGTTTCACATCAATGCGTCCTCGTTCAGCAGTTATTGAGCTGTTAGGGTTTGGTATAAGTTTTAGCTTACTGTTGTTACTGCGTAATAATTAGTTGAGCTTTTGTACGCGCTGGATACCATGATACCCCGTGGAACGATGTTTTGTTCCCTTTCCATCTCCAGTGTATACTTAACTTTACTGTACTATGTATCGATAGTTTGCTTACTGTATAATTCCTGATCAGCTCTAGGAGCATTTGATTGTATTCATCTGAACGTTAATGTTTTCATAATTATTTTTTGCCCTGACTCTCTCGTAGATAAGATACTTCAGGAACATCCTTAAGATCTGGTATTCCTGAATTTGTTAATGGAATTTGTTTGTACCTTAGAGACGTCCATCTGAAGAGCTCACGACAGCGAAACGCGTCATGGATGAGAAATTTCAAGTCAACTTATGTTTTATTATTATCCTCAAGTTCTCCATCACTATACTTCAAATGTATATGCATGGAAAGAAAATCAT